>JANJYP010028916.1:0-13243 GCA_024605115.1 Rastrelliger brachysoma
CTTTTCCACTGAATTATTTACATGCTTGTGAAAAGTATGTAGCCCCCTTGTTTTATATATGGATATCAATGGATTATATTCACAACGATAATGATGAATGAACAAGTAAAACCAATAGTAATCAAACCTAGGTAGACGGTATATCATTGGTAGCCTAACCCTATGGACTGTGCAGGCTGTCGTCTCATTACCTGTTTTAGGCTTCCCACTAGTGGCGATGATAAGTGACTGCAGTTCCTGATGTATTTACAGACATTACACAGATAAGACATGAAGACATATGTATGAAAATCTGAAATACTGTATGCATTTAGATGCCTCAGGGTGGAATGATGTCATTATATTACCAACTTGCCTGATTATAGTATAATCAATCAGTAGAAGTACACACTTTATGTTTTCATTTTCAGTGATAGTGAATTTTTAGTGATNGTAATCAATCAGTAGAAGTACAAACTTTATGTTTTCATTTTCAGTGATAGTGAATTTTTAGTGATGGCTTAAAAATCACAGTATTTCAGTGACTTTTTCATTTTATTTAATGTAGCTGGTAACTACAGGCAACAAAAAATATAACTGAGTAATGCAGTAATATAGTGTGACATGACTCTTGTAAACACTGCTGGCCAGTTTCACAGCTTCACAGCTTTTCAGGCAATTATGCAGCTCCAATCTCAAAGTCATAATAAATTGGTCTGGAGTGCATCATTGAAAAACAAAAACTCTGATAAGACAAAAACACATCTAAAAGCTTATATGCATATGTCATATTTTACTGCAGAATGTGCTGCAAGTATTTTTTAAAACAACAATTTTCACTGAACCTTTCATATCTCCAAGGACAATAATAACAGCAGTCTCCTGGATGCTGGACTGTAGCAATGAAAACTGACACTGCAATTCATTTAACTCTGGTTCAAATTTCAAAATATTTTTATAATTAGTGTGACAGAGCAAATGAAGACTGGCAGATTTTAAATTGTCCACAAGATGGCAACATACTGAAGGCACTGGCAGCAACAGATGGTCACATAATAGGTGTCTAACAGCAGTATCGATTTGCAAATGACTCATTTCTAAAGCAGAATTTGAGATTCCTCCTGTGGTTTTATTTAATGTTCATGTAGGCCTGTGAGGCAACTGTGATAACTCATGGAGAGAAAATATCTTCACTGTTAATTCAGTGGATAAACTGTGAGAAATCGACTGTTTAACTTTCACTCGGCACCTAACTTTGACGAACCACAGCAGTGGCATTATGGTTTCACTCTGGTTTCAAGTGGAATTGATAATTCATTAACTGTAATCATGCTGCCTCAGTGGCAATTAAAACACAGCCTGGTCACAGCTGAGCCAGAGCAGTGAACAGTTTTTAGAGGAATATTACAGCAATGACTAATTATTAAGACCTTGTGCATCCCAATGGTGCAGAAGAGGTTTTAAGTGATAAGGAGGTTTTAAGTGATAACAAAATGTGATCAATTTCATGTCTACTGACATACTGCTCTTTGAACCTAAATGAAATGTTTCCTCACAGGCTTATTGATTATTTCAACAGTGACTTTAAATTAAAAAAAAAAATCCAAGTTAACTGAGCAGAGCATCCATAAGCCGCAGTGTGGCACAGAGGCATTAACGTTTAATGTGTAAATGTCTCTTTATAGCACCTCACCGACAAGTTTACAATATCAAACAGCTTTATATTGTTGTTGTTGTTAAGAAGCTGTTGGATAATCTCCTAGAGCTTCTAGTCTAACAGGATACATTACATCCTGACAGCCCTGTAATGTGATACAACAGGATTATGATGCATTTTCTAACTGCTTCATTCTGTATGAATGCCCGTAACAGTGATATAATAAACAGCTTACTTATGAGGTATGCAGATGACGCCCTTTTTGCTTTGTTGTTTCAAAGAAATAACAAGAACGCCACAATTAGCAGAGCGTTTATCACCACAGCCACTTTTATTGACCATGATGCTGATAGTTAACAGGCAGCTGTGACTGAATGATGCTACAATGACAATGACAGCTCACATAAAGGGTAAATCAAAATCCCAAAACCTTGTAAAACAGAAACAGAAACAGTTCACTGAACATGATATCATAATTTTTAACTAATTTATCACAAGCCAAAATAAAGTTATATGTCTGCCAAAAAAAAAAAAGAGAGAGAGAGAGAAAAATAGCTCAGCAAGACCACAACCATAAAAAACATCCTTAGCATTCACGGATACGCTGCAGAATAGTTGCCGTAGCAACAAAAACAAATTTAGCAAGGTTGCTTTTCAGCCTCTAACCAGAAATAAAATGTTTTGTGGCCTTTAAATGCAGTTCAAAAAGTCCTCGACATAGTTTCCATGTTTTTATAAAAGTGAGCTGTTTGTCCTTCTGCACACAGTATCGCCCGCTGCTGATTTAAATAGATGTAAAGAAATATGACTTGAGGATTGTTGTATGTGAGACAGCCTTGACCCATTACAGATTAAATTCACTGGCCAATTATTTTTAAAAAAGCTGTGTGTATTAACTCAGCAGGAACAAAAAAATGACTGCACACAATCAGGAAATGAGCACGCTTCAGACTTTTCAACACTGCAGGACTTGAGATGTCATGAATATTATAACAGAATGCGTTTTAATGAATACCTTTCAGCACCTGTCTGAGATAGACTAACACAGTGAACATCACTTAAAGCATAGTCTCTTGTTAGATAATGGACTTTACCTTCTGTCACACCACGAGAGCACCAAGTAGAAAATTTAATAGTCGAGAGATGAATAGCTGAAACAATTTCTGATGTTGTCAGAGAAAGAGAGAGAGAGAGAGAGAATATAGACTCACTTTTTTATAAGTATGAAGAATTTGGGCATGTTTTTTTTATACCCTTTAGAAATCTGTAGAACATGTCCTTCAGTCCTGGTTTTTCAAACACCTGTTGCCATCCTAACTTGAATACTTACATTTCTGGCTTATTTCTCTCAAATTCTGCAATGCAGGCTTTAACTTCTCTTCTCATTGTCTGCTTTCATAAAGGTCAAAGGTCAAATTTAACATAATACCACTTACGATCTCTCTGAAGCAGGTAAAAGCAAGAAAAGAATTGCTGATGAATCCAGGTAAAATGGCTGAAAGACAGAAACACACGCATGTAAAAAGACAATTACACAAAGTCAGGCAGTTTAAAAATAGCAACATTTACTAGAATTAGGATTTAAGAAGAGATACTTATGAAAAAAAGAGAAACTTGAAAACAACTGACAGTCACAAGAAAGAGAGAAGTTCTGGAGATATATTTTTTGGAGGGATTTTTGCATTAACATTGTACTCAACATCTTTTTGCACATGTCCAAATGTGTTTGCGATATTGTTGAAACAAGAAATTGCAACATGACTCTCTTTCATGTGTTGTGATCCACATCTTCCCACACTCATACTGTCACTAAAACATAGAAAATCTCCCACATGATCAAACTCAAAGAAAAATTCTCACTAATAATGACATGGAGAATATATATATATATATATATATATATATATATATATATATATATATATATATACTGTATATAGTGACAGGTTAATTGGTCATCTGATGACCTTTCATAACAGTCAAACATACACATACACACTATCAACCACACACAAAAAGCAGATATTTATAGGCTCTTTATATAATGTATCCCCCTCTCTGCACTATATTATAAATGTGGTTTTCATTAATGATTCTGTTTATTAACATATATAAATCACTCTTTGTATTTTGCCTGCCTTTATTCAGTGTTAAACCAGATCTGAAGTGTTGTCCATGATGTTGAATGACACGGTTTGAAATATGTAGGATGGATGGTGACATTATTCGAGTTGACTGGCCTGTGACAGACATATTTGCTAATTTGAGCACATTGGAGGACTTGATAGTGTGGCTATGCGAGCATGTGTGGAAGGACTCAACAAAGAAACCTTTGCATCAGTATCACGGGTTTCACTGAGCAGCACTTCCTCTTCTCTTACACAAGACAGAAAGATATATCACCATCTGACTCTCCTTTACAGTGAATTAATAAAGCAGCTACAGCGGTGCTATTTAGTATTTCACAACTACATCCTGCTAAAATGAAAATAGAAAGTGGGTTACAGTAGATCAATTAAAATATCATAGTCATGTATTCATATTCATACAGGTATTTAATCTGATTAAATGTGTTTAAATGTACCTTTATTCAATGTGTAATATTTCTGTAGTGTTGTAACCTTTTTATACATTTACATCATATGGGAGGTTGGCATTTATCTAAGAAAGTCAACAGTGACCTTATTATCTGTATGAACCAGAGGCTGCAGAGCACAGGACTGCTGGAATGAACACTTCTCCACAGGTAATGGTGCAATCTTTTCCACAGGTTTCAGCATGTTTTTTTAAGTTGAGTCTTCTCTACAGGAACAGAAACTTCTATGTGTTGTTGCTCCTATTCTCAGTGTGACGTGCGGTGCTTTTCCGCTCTCCAGATCTCAGTCTAATCTCTTTTATTTCTCCCCAAGATTTGGTGTAATCAACCCTCTATGCAGGCAATCTGCAGTCTCAAATTCAAGATTATTACAGGCAATCATCCACCAATAAAAACAAAATGATTCTTTTTTTTTTTTCAAATGAAAGCTATATTTTCAGCTTTACTTGCAGTGGGGCTCTAGGGGAGGTGTGGAGATGTTCTTCTGTCAGCCAGTGATTCAACACTTCAAGAGTCAACAATAGTGGATTCTTTTGGATATAAACACTCATGGACCTCAGAGGATGAATTGTAATTATATTGGCAAGTTAAAATTTCCACTTGTCCAGCACTTCAATTAATGACTGTGTACCTCTGAAACAAAATTCCTCATTGCTTTCAGCTGCTGTTTGATATGATTGTAAACAGAGTATGAATATGTTAACACATTACCTGTAGGTAATTTAGTAACCCAACACTATAGGATTCAGAAAACAAGCACTGTTGGGACTAAGATTTAGCCATGTCTGAACCTGTATTGATGAATATTCATATACTAATTGATATTGATTAAAAGCATTTGTAATCCACCTATTTAGTATTGTACTTCCATTAAATTGAGGAACTCATAAGAAGTATATTTAAAATAATAGCAGTAGGAACCAAACTAACCCATCATGCAACTCAACTGCACATTTCATTAGACCATACCTGCCTGTTAAATACCCTTATCTTTCAAACTCTAGGAATTTTTAACATCAATTTTCTGACAGCCCTGACTCTAGTCAACCCCGATGTCATTATCAGGGTATCCAACTTCTCTTATGCCACAGAAGACATTATGTTAAGGGTTTTCACAAACTGAGAATTACCCAACATGACAACTTGACTGACTGCAAAGTGTGAAATCTGTGTTGTTTTTTTTTTTTACTTTGGCACCACCCTAAGGCCAAACCGCATCTAATTTTACTTCACTAGTGGTAAAGTTTTTCCTCCATTTTTCACTAGTCTTGATATTGTTTGTTGGTGTGTAAGGAGTAATATGGATGAGGCCACTGTCACCACTCCATAGACTTTTTAGTTTCTTTTTATTCTTGTTCCTCTTTGTGTTTTAGTTTAGTTTTGGTTTTTCTCTCCAATAATTGCTTGTGTTCCTAACTTCTACCAGTTTTATAGTATCATGGATTTACATAGCAGATTTATCTCAGGGTAAACTATTTAAGGTGCATTTTTCTCTACTTGATTTCTGCCTTTAACGATCCAGACTACAACAAAAAGCAAACCACCAAGCCACAGCAAGACCATGCAACAACATCTGGGATTTCTGAGTCTCAACGCAAATCTCAGGTCTTCTTACGCCTTTGTCCTACGGCTGGTTATCTAATTTAATGAGTGATAATGAACAAATTATGAGGAGGGGAATTATTGTGGAGTGAAATGGTCATTCATTCTGGACTCCTGATGCGCAGTCAGGAGGACCAGCCGTGCGTGTAGCGCTGTTTCTGAACGTCTCCTCCCCTGTTTCTGCAGTGTTACTGCTTTTGCTTCTCGCTCATCGTTTCTTGTGCCAATGCTGCCCACCGCAAGAGTAAGACGAGACTTCCATTTGCATAACCCCACACTCCTCTTTCTTGTCTGCCACCATCCCTCTGCTTGATATCCATCTTGTCCTGATCTGTGTAATGTGTGGTTTGCGTCCTCTTAATCCTTCACCATTCATTCACGCCTACTCTCATGTGCAGTCCTGTTTGGTTTCTTTGCGTTATCCAGCGCAGACAGAAAGAGAAAGGGACTGTTTTTTTTCCTCACTCAGTGCATTTTTTGGATGAAAACACCCTTAAAGCCTTTTATAAATTGACAGTTTTGAAGAATTTCTGACTGATACAAGCCGGACGAAGAAGGACAGAGTCAGTAATTTAATTTATTATTTTACGCATCAACAATCGCACGTAGCCTGGAGAGGATAAAGCTGAAAACGCATTCCGCTTTTTTGAAACACTATTTAGCTTTGCAGAAGGTGACGCCGTGGTGGAACAAGGGGATTTTAAATTAGAGGAACTAATGTGTTAAGTTTGCTGAGGTAGGGTACCTGTCAGGGTAAAAAAAATTTATATATATATATATATATATATATAGCGAAGAAACACTGTGGAAAGCTACGCGTCATTTCCAAGACACCAGCGCAACAAGACAACAGCATTACACCAGCTTGCTGTGTGAATGGCACACGGGGTGTCTTCCTCTGTTGAACTGGTGCAGGGTGGGCACGCTGAGACCAGAGTCCAGCTGAGATTCAGGGCTTTCTGTGAGTATCTGTGGGACTGCTGTGCGCACCAAATGGACCAGTCTATTTGTACCTCATGCACAGTCTACTGAGGAGATAATCGGCTTTTTCCCCTGCATCTATGATATGCATTAATCTAGTTGTTACAGAACCCATTTATAACTTAACATTTTAAATTGTCTTTAGTCGGAAGAGTGATGTTTTATGTTTATTTTTACTTCAATTGCTGAATCTACTGGCCCACATACCGCTGGCTTTTAATAAGCTTTTTTAAACTCTCTAATGTGTGCCAGTGTTCATAGTGATTATAAAGCTCTTTTTACAGTTTGTTAATTGAAGATGACCTTTCTCTCTACAGAGTGATATGAAAGATAAGTTTATCTCCTGAGGCCACAGGTTCCACACTGAGCTGACTCACTGACATCTGCACCAGGTAAGTAATAGTTTATTAGAATATAGAAAACAGGAAACCAGTATTACTTGTGATCTTTGTTAAGGTTTACAGTCTATAGAGGTCTCAAAAGAATCCATATTTTATGCTATCAGTCTTTCCCCCTTTTTGTTTACAAATTGCTCCCTCTGTGTTTTCCTTCTGTTTCTTAATTTCATGACTTCTCATTCCCAAGATATTAGAAATGTCACTTATGAGGAGCCTCATTACAAATTGAGACTGCTACCATTTGGGGGGTGTGGGGTGGGGGGGTGGAACGCCTCTTTCACAAAGCGAGCGCTGGCATCAAAGTGTGACTCATGATGTGAAAGTGTTTACTTGACAACCTGAGACCTCTGCTTACTAAACAGGAACATGTTTGTCGATTAAATCATCAGTTTTATTTGGGTTAAGTGTTATTATTTTTTCATACCTTTAGATAATTTTAGAATTACTGAAGGTTAGATGAGAAGTGTATAAAATGTAAATGTAACATCTAGATGGGCTTGTAAATAGTTGATGAATAAGTGTTGCTGAAGTTATCATATCAGAAATAGATTAATCTCAGTAGAGATTGATAGCAGAGGACTGTGTTTACAGGCTGCACTGGTGGGGTTCCAGTTTGCATCCCTGGAGTGAACCGAATATCTTCGGGCATTTGCAAATGATCAAAGTAAGGTGAAAGCCTTTCAACATTGNCATCTCAGTAGAGGTTTGATAGCAGAGGACTGTGTTTACAGGCTGCACTGGTGGGGTTCCAGTTTGCATCCCTGGAGTGAACCGAATATCTTCGGCGAGATTTGCAAATGATCAAAGTAAGGTGAAAGCCTTTCAACATTGGTGGCTGCACTGACTGATGAAACTTGTATTCTTGAGGGAAACAAGTGAGCATCTTTGGTAGTAAGTTAGTGCAGCCTGTGAGCTTGTTGCTATTTTGTGTTTTTACTGAGGAATGCTTGTCATTGAACAATTTATGACACCATAAGAAAAAGATGTAGGCGCCTTTTGTCTCTGTAGTATTGTCACAAAAAAAAACATGTTTTATTCCTGCTTTCCAAACAGTTGGTAAGCTCGCTTTTACCATAGAAACGTCACCCACTCAAAATTTGTGCAGGACTGTTTGCCAGAAGAAAACTAACTATATATTATATTATATTATATTATATTATATTATATTATATTATATTATATTATATTATATTATATTATATTAACAAATCAATGATACAACATGGTAGTGCTGTGCAGTAGGTATTTAATTCTCTAAATTATATGAAGTACACAGTTTTGTACTCTTGGCTCTTATGTTATGGGTTGATGATTCATCTCATGGATTTTAAATCTCCAAACTCTCAGTAACAGGAATTTCTGAGAATGGAGAACATGGACATTGAACATTGAAAACCAGGCAAATGATCACATTTTCTTGATACCCTCTTGCTTGGTGCTGGTGCTGTCCATGGTGCTGATGTTGCTGATGTTTCACTCGGTCCAATGAGCTGACTGTGTTGCATTGTTGTCTAAATCTGTTACTGTTGAACAAGTCCAATCATTTACTCATTTGTTTGTGAGGTAACAGCGTAATTCCTGCATCTATGCTGTGCTGCTTCACCCTGAAATGTAGCTGTGATGGGAAACGTGCACTCCTGCTATGCAGGTCAGAGTGGAGATGGCAGGTTTTCCCTGCTGCATGTCAATGAGAGCATGCGCCGTACTTAAAGCATTGTCAGATCTCTTCTGCTGTAGGTAGGCAACCTATTTTTTGAGATGGGTCTTAAAATTTTAATTAAGAAGCATCAGATGACACATACCTTGATGTTTCTTTCTGCTCTCTCCCTCTGTTCACATTCATGCAGATGTTAATCTTCTGGAAAACATTGGTTTTGTATTATAAATTGTTCAGCCAAGCTGTAGAGATGGCCACACTGCTGCCAAGAAAACCTCTGTGAAATTGTTTTGAGCTGTCCCCAGTCTTAGTTTAAATGGCTTACTCAAAATGAAAAAAGGGCTATGTATCATAGTGTTGGGAGGCACATCCATGAAAGACAAGGTTTTTTTTTTTTTGCTGTAGAAAATCTTAAATCTTTATCAATAGTTCTGAAACCTATTTCCCCAAAGCACCTGAAGGCTAAGATGATTTAGCTCATAGACTTACAATGGGACTATGATAATCTCAGTCTTAAAATGCTTTGGGGAAACAAGGCCTGCGGCTGTTAAAGAAAAACTGCTCACCTCTTGTCAGACTCATGTTAGAGAAAATTATTTTTGGAATCCCATCTAACTTGACAGTACATGGTGGACTGAGTCAGTTTTTTCCCTTGGTACTACAGGTGCAGAGGGTAACTTTTTTTTTTTTTTTTTTTACAGCTGCTTAGCTCAAAATGACCATATTATATGTGTGGGAGTTTGACAGGGTAGTTCAATACCAATGAGTCAACCATTAGTAGGTGCCAATATTTCTGGTGTTCAAAACTCGGACCAACCAAACTGTTGGATCCCACGTCATTTGCATAGAAAAGAGCATGGCTATGAGCACTTTTGTGATGTCAAGCCTTTCCTTATAGAGGTTATTTCAAGAATAGCACTCTAAATGATGAACATCTGACTGATGCAGTGAGAGTGAATATCTCATCCTCCACACAGTGCAAGTGCAAATTCTTTTTCTTCTTTTTTCTCAAAGGTTTGTATAAACCTCCACATGCAACGTGGATTGAACATCAGGGAAGGCAAAGAAGAAGCATTGTCGTACCACCATGTTACTGCACAAGCGTATACTGAACTGCCCTCCATCTTTTACCCCTTGTATGTTCATCTCTATCCTGCTGGTTCTGCTACCAGGAGTCACTCATCTCTCCCTGGGCAGCGCCAGCCATGAAGATGCTGGCAGTACACCACGCAACTGCTCCAGTGAAGATAATTGCTCTGATGGCGTGGTGCTACCTATGTGGAATCCCCAAAACCCTGCTGTGGGTGATAAGGTTGCACGTGCCATTGTTTACTTTGCAGCTCTCATTTACATGTTCCTGGGCATGTCCATCATTGCGGACCGCTTCATGTCTTCCATCGAAGTCATCACCTCTCAGGAAAAGGAGATAACCATTAAGAAGCCCAACGGTGAGACCACCACGACTACTGTGCGCATCTGGAACGAAACAGTGTCCAATCTGACCCTGATGGCACTTGGATCATCAGCACCAGAGATCCTACTGTCTGTCATCGAAGTGGTCGGCCATAAGTTCGAGGCTGGGGCACTTGGACCAAGCACCATTGTGGGCAGCGCTGCATTCAACATGTTCATTATCATCGCTATCTGTGTCTATGTGGTGCCAGAGAATGAAACCCGCAAGATAAAGCACCTGCGGGTGTTTTTTGTCACTGCAGCCTGGAGCATTTTTGCCTATATCTGGCTGTATCTCATCCTGTCTGTGTTCTCGCCCGGAGAGGTGGAGGTTTGGGAGGCAGTCCTCACCTTTCTCTTCTTCCCTCTGTGTGTGTTGCAAGCTTGGATTGCAGACCGACGCCTGCTTTTCTACAAGTACGTCCATAAGCGTTACCGAGCTGACAAGACCCGCGGCATTATAATTGAGTCAGAGGGAGATGCAATGTTTACCAAGATGGACTTAGAGATGGATGGTCAGGGTGTAAACTCCCACACTCATCCTAAAGAGGCACTGGATGGAATGCTGGAAGGGGTGGAAGAAGGTGGAGGGATGAGTGCCGAGCAAGACCAAGAGGAAGAGGCCCGTCGGGACATGGCTCGTACTCTGAAAGATTTAAAACAGAGGCATCCAGATAAAGACATGGAGCAGCTGATTGAGATGGCCAACTACCAGGTGCTGGTCCAGCAGCAAAAGAGCAGGGCTTTCTACCGCATTCAAGCCACACGCATGATGATTGGAGCTGGGAACATCTTGAAAAAGCACGCTGCTGATCAGGCTAGGAAGGTGGTGAGTTGTCATGAGGCAAGTGGACAAGAGGAGGATCCCAACACCATCTACCTGCAGTTTGATCCCTCTCACTACCAATGTTTTGAGAACTGTGGTTCCTTGAAATTGTCGGTGAGCCGGCATGGTGGAGAAAGTGGCTGCACTGTGAAGGTAAAGAAGCAAAGTAATCATAGAAATATTGTAAATGATCAAGGACAATCTAAAATCAACTTTAACAGCTTAGGGCATGAAAAGTATTTATAATTCAACACTTTATTATAACTCAAGTAACTAAATATTTAATAAAGCTTCTTTCTTTTTTTCTCTGAAACACACAGGTAGACTACCGTACAGAAGATGGAACTGCCAATGCTGGCTCAGACTATGAGTTTGCTGAGGGCACTTTGGTTTTCAAGCCTGGTGAGACCACAAAAGAATTCACTGTTGGCGTTATTGATGATGACATTTTTGAAGAGGATGAGCACTTCTACGTGCGCCTCAGTAACCCACGTATAGTGCACCGAGCTGAGGTTTCCATCCTGGAACCAAGTTCTATCACCTCAAGCAACAGCACGGTGGGCATCTCCACCCACATCCCCCCAAAGGCAGCACTGGGTAATGCTCACACTGCCACGGTTACCATCTATGACGACGACCACGCTGGCATTTTCACTTTTGAGAGCAATTCCATGAGGGTCAGTGAGAGCGTTGGAAACATGCAGGTGAAGGTTCATCGGACGTCCGGGGCAAGGGGGAAGGTGGCAGTGCCTTACCACACCGTTGAGGGCACCGCCAAGGCCGGAGAGGACTATGAGGAGGTGTCAGGCAAGCTGGAGTTTCAGAACGATGAGACCATGTGAGTGAAAAATTAGCTTTGCATGTGACATCTTCTTGTTTCTTTTCATGACTTGAACAAACATTAGAGCCCACGCATTGGTATGTTAAACAGTCCTACTAGATTACTGTAGGCTTCCTATTCTGGTAAAGGATAAAAAGACTATTTTTATGAGTCATAGATACGTTCACTCTAAGAAGTTAAGATCTTTCAAAGGGATGAAGTGGGAGGATAAAAGGATATAATTGTGAGGCAGATAATGAATCATTGTGGTTGATGTAAAGAAGGAGTAGAAGGAGAAGGAGAATGAGAGGGAGAAGAAGTATCTTTCTATGAATGAATGCAGAATGTACATGAAATCCTTTGGGATTTCTGTGGCAGTTATATAGGAGCTCATTGTAATGCATATGAATGAAAACTACACTGCAGAAAACAAAGAAAAAAAGAAAAGGAAAATGACAGGGACTTTACACAGCAGCAAGAAAGTGAAACAGGTGCATGTGATTAGCATGTGTGATAATTTGAACGAGAGGATTTACGGAAGCACCAGCAGACAGGCACATAAAAAGAAGCAGGGAGATAGGGTGAAAGTGGGATGTTTTTCCAGTTTCCCCTTCCACACTCGTGTAGAAGGTTTGGCTGAACGAGGAGTATACTTTGATAGCGTTGAGCATTTTCTAGTCTTTGTTTTATGATGTGATGAGGAAAGAACCTGGCAATTATCCACAGTGGTGGTTTTTATGTTGGTTTTTTTTTTTTTGACTGACAAAGAAAATGCCCTCATTTGCTTCAGACTCATCAAAAAATGATTAACAGCACACCAAAAGCACAAGACCAACACAATTAAAACAAAGGTGCTGAATAAAAATGTGTCAGATGAAAACGTCTGTGAGAGGAGGATTTCAGGGCCCGCGTGTAGGTGTACTGTGTAGGTCGGCTGTGTAGGAGGAGAGCCAGGTGAGTCAAAGAGAACACAGATCTTCCTATTCCATCTCTTTTTTTTGCCTCGCAGTGCAGGTGAGATTTGAATATATTTGTCAGTTTTCTTGTATACATATCTGTGTGTTTGCTTTGCTTTTTTTGCATGTTTGTCTGTGTGTATTCTTTAAGGGTGTAAGTGTGTGTCTGTGTGCTCAATCCACTTCAAACAAAATGCTGCTCCAAAGGGGAACTAAACAGATCTTTCTGAGCATCCAAAGCAATTAGAGAGAGTGAAGAGGGGTTAAAGGAGTCCCAAAAGTTCTCAACATATCTCAGACAGCAACCGAAGCTGCAGTT
>JANJYP010028962.1:0-13668 GCA_024605115.1 Rastrelliger brachysoma
GTTAGAGTTAACTACACATACTTTACAATGCATGAGTGCATATCAGATGTTCCCAACGTGAATCACAGCAACAATGTGGATGTAAAATGGTCCAGGGTTATGATTAAGAAACAAGGTCAACGTGCCAGTAAAAGGAAGCAAACAAAGATGTTTTCCAAAGAAGCCATTTGGATCAGCGTGTAATTTAATACAACTTTCGGCTAACCTGATTTCAAATTGTGAGCTGAATCTCCTGCTCGACTTGTTAATGGTCATGATTTTGTCTGACAGCTGTGAAAAATACCACATAAGGAGCTGGAATGGAGCAGGATAAAGCTGCAGGTCTAGGGCCTTGTTTCACAAACCCTTAGTCTGTCCTTGTCCCTGTGCTTCTCCACTGCCACTGTCAATAACAGCCTAGATTATGTTACCCTCTGTTAATACTCCCTGCAATTCTTGGACGGGATCCTAAACTACTCCCATTTCTCTGTTTATCATTATTCTGATATGTTGAAACAGGCGTGATGCAATAAACAAGATCTGATTACCCAACCTGGCAACCGCAATGACTGACACAGATAGTCTGTGTGCAAACACCTCCAAAAGATGACAGTGAATGTAAATACTCAAGTCCACTGATTTCCAGCGGCACAAGGGCTGGGTGTGCGCACACACACACGCACACACACACACACACACACACACACACNACACACACACACACACACACAGACAAAAGGCAGCCCACACTCGCAGGCCATGCAAGCACTGCAAAGCTTCAACAGAATGGACAAACAGAATACCCCTTAATCCAAAAATACACTGAAAGCAGCAGACACTCATTTCAATTCAGTTTTCAATGGCTGAATGTATACCAAAGGCACTAAGTGGTCGACAGAGTCTCTAAAGTAGTCAAATCCTGGCTGTTTTATCTGCAAAAGTGCACATTAATACGAATGTTTCATTAATTCATACAATGTAATTTTCAGGTGAAGTGAACACAGTAAATACACCTGTTGGGGCCTTTTTTTAAAAAAATGAAATGCCTACTGCGTGGAAATAACATGCAGTCAACAGTCACAGGTTTAAGTGGTGAAGTCTCAGCACAAGTGATGTCTTAGGATTAGGTAGACCTTGTTGTGCACATTTACAAAAACTGACTGTTTGATGGTACAAAGGCTGTTATTGTACATACTTATGCTTCAAGGTCCCACATCAGTCTATAAAAACAGCTGTATGTTAGAGTTCTGCTACATGACCTGACAATTCCCCAGTACAATACATCTAGGTAAAGCTTCAGGTTAGGTTTGGATTTGACTAATATTAAGTATAATGTAATGTAATGACAACTTCGGTAGAAACTTGGTCCAGGTTCAAAGTTTAGCAGTTACAGATGTTTTAGGCTAGAACAAGACTTTCAGACAACAAAAAAAAAACCCAGACCCAGCAGCATCCAAGATGTTTTTAAGAACCTTCTTAACTTGAAGTCCTGTTTCCCCAAAACACTGTAACTTAAAAAAGGGCATTCGGTTAATTATACTATACTGTTATGATGTCAAATTCTATCCAACATGATCGAAGTTCCAAAAATTCGGTAAACAGAGGTAGAAAAGTCAAAAGCCAGGGCTTCAGCCTGCTGTGAAAGCTCTGTTTGCAATAAATTTTGGCTAAGTTTGCTATGGTTACCTTGTCAACAAAGTCAGATTGTTGTGCATGTCTATAAATTGCTTCCCATTCCCTAGCTTTGGTTGCTAAGGTTGTTGCCATTGTTTTTCCACCAGTTAATCGCGTTGTCCATTCATATATTTCAGATCAGTGGTATTAGGCTCGAAACACGACTACCTGAAACAGTTCCGACCTTTCCAAGTGAACGTATCACAGCAAGATGCTTCCATGCCTCAAATCACAATGTCAAAACTCATGTGACATGACTAAATGAGGACTAGTTACATCACACTTGTATCGGAAAGGTGTCTTGCTGATTTTGGATATGGGGTGTGTTCCTCAATTTGACACATTAACTAAAAAAAAAGAGCTGTGGACTAGGAGAAGAATAACATGTATTCTAATATAGATAGATACATGTTTACCAATAGTAGACTAAACTGTAACCCATACAAAGACATTTCAGTTGAGTCCCAGAATATAAATATAGACCTGCAAATGTGTACCATATGTCCTCTGTTAGACATACTTACTTACAAAAAGTTATTGATTAAAAAGTGCCTCCTACCCACTCAAAGCAGCCTCTGATGCCAACTAATGCCCTCTGTTAAGTGATATTAAATGTAAAATGATTGACGATGTTTAATCAGAAAAAAAATGAACTTGTACATACATTGTAGAACATTGAATGTAATCCTCCCTTTCCTCTTTTCCAATAATATATTAATCTCCTCTGACCAAAATGACAAAATACCTGATATTGTGTTTTTAGTTTTCTGTTTTGCTGTTGTTGTTACATGTTCCCAACGTGCTTAAACAAAGTATATTAAATATAGAATGACATTCACAAAGATGGCATACTCATGAAACTTATAGGAACCATATCTGCTTAAACTTACTTCAACCCAGTGACATGAATAATAAAACAAATGTCATTAAATTGTCTCCAACACGATGGTCAGTGATGTTAAGAAACCCTTGATCATCTGCGCTCATTGTTAAGTTTTGCTTTGGGACACACTACTAAAAAACACTTTTAAGATTAATCACTACTGGGAAACAGGGGCCTGGTTTCAGCACTGTACAGAACTATAGTGTGTTTTCATTGCACCAAATGGCACATAATGTGTTGGGGGAATTTTCACCATGTTGAAGAGTTTAGTACTGCATCATGTACTACAGAGAAGAAAAGCAACATGTTTTCAGATTTCAACATCAAAATTTGATATAACAGTGTTTTTTTAAGAAGAAAATGGCAACAAATTTATATAGAATATAACAATAATGTATTATAAACATTGAAGAACCAACAGATGATTTTCTTTTGGTTAGATGGGACATTGTTTTATTCAGAAGTCCCTTTTAGATACTCACTACTTACACCTCTCTCCTTCTCCTGTCTTCTGTACATGTTGATATCACATTCCCTTACAATATATGCCCTGACACATTTAGCATGGCAACACTGTTGAAATAAGTTTCAATCAGTGGATGCTTTGTGTCAAGAACCCAAACAGCATCTTTACAGTCTATGCAGAAGGAGGGGGCTTTGATTTTCATTTATGAACAAGTGTGAGTGATTTATGATTTAAATTCATTTCTTGGCCTATCATTTCTAAATCAATAATGTCTGTAAACATTTTGAATCAGACGCATCCAACCGCCTGATAATGTGGCACAATGCACTTACCAAGCACCCCGAGCCGATAGTTCATGGTGACCACGATGACGTTTCCATAAGCGGCAAGGACGCTGCCGTCAAACATGTTTCCTGAGCCCTCCATGTAGGAGCCACCGTGGATGAACAACATCACTGGCTTCTTACGACGATCCCGAATATCTGCACAACACAGATAGATAATGTCATCTATTATTTTTCATGTTTATTCTTTTTTTCCTCCATTCTTTATCACCGTGTCAGTTCCTGTTCAGCTTAAGACTCCTCAAGCAACAGGTAGGCTACCACTTTAATCTGACAGCTCTGGCTTTGTGTAACTGCAGCAGTCCTCCATGTAAAAAAGATCCATATGCAGCATTTTCTGTCCTCCTACAGTCAGTGATTCATGAGAAAAAAGATGAAGATAGTAAGTATGTAACATTTTCAGAGGCTGCCTTTAAGTTAGCAGCAAGTATTTCATGTCTGCCCCACTGGGCTTATCCTCTATATTTTATTCTGTGATGTTAGTTTCCCCTGTCCTATGCAGTGATGGTACCTTCCCAAACTCTTATTCCCCTCCATGTGTGAAGCAAATGGTGCAGCCAGTTCTGATGCCCTCTCTGTTATTGGTGTCTTTGTGCCCATCAGTGTGTTGCTATGGTTGACTCTGTCAGCCTGTGTGCCCCCCCACCCCCATTCCCCCTTTACCAAAACCACCCTCTCGAAGTGTCTGTGGTATGGTCTGAGTGTCTGAGTGTGGATAAGGCTGAGAGAGCTGCCAGTGCAGCCCAGTTAGGCTGAGCGTCTGCACTGTGCAGGGCCTGTGGATAATTTGTATGAAAGCCAGACCAAGTGGAAACATAAATAACAGCCACAGCATCTGTTTACCCTGATGAGCTTCAGCGCTCAGAGATGGGGGAGACTGTGAGATAGGAGGAGAGAGAGAGAGAGGGAGAGAGAGAGAGAGAGAGAGAACGAGAGAGAAAGAGCGAGAGAGAGATAAAGGGGGGTAAGACAGAGAGAGGAAGGGGATGAAAATAGGGCAGCGTGAGAGAACTGAAGAGGAGAGGAGGGGGTAGAGACATGGATGTGAGGTTCACACCAAGAGAACAAAAAACATGATAGCGAGGATGAAAAAACATGAAATGATACAAAGCAAGTCATACACGGCGAGGTACGCTAATGAACACTCAAATTCACACAGGATTCACACTGTATTCACACACACACACACACACACACACACACACACACCCACACACACACACACACACACACACACACACACACACACACACACAGACACGCACACACAAACTCTTGCATAGGCAGCTGCGATGCTGAGTCGCTATGGAAACTGCTTCTCGCTAATAGAACTGCACCAGCCATTCCATTGCACCGACTCACTGAATGCCTGTTGCCGTGGTAACAAATTCTACTCACGTATTTGCACACCCGCCTGCATCACCACCTGAATCTCAGGTTACACATGCACTTGGGTGCGTCACTCACAGTCGCACGCACACACACACATACACACACACACACCACACACAAACACTCTCACGCATGCACACACACACACGAGAATGAACGCAGGAAAATGGCACATATGCCTTCACACATGCAGGCATCTTTTATGGATCATACGAACGACACAAGCAGATTGTCTAAAAATAAAAATTTCAGTCCCACACTCCAATGAGCTGCTCTTTTTCTTCTCTTCTCTCGTGTATTCTGAAGCTTTGCTGATTTCCCAGAGGATATGTAAACAAGTTCAATTATCCCGGCATTACCAGGACAGTATAGAGGAGTGACATGTCAGCAGGCCGTCCTCATCTGCAAATGAAACCCTCAGAGAGAAGGAACTTGTGCAATGACATGTACTGTAGCTGCCATTTTAAAGGCTCAGTCAGTATTTTTTTACTGTTAAATTACTGCTTAACTGCCGTATTTACAGGATGTGTGCATGTAAATCTACCTGTAAAGCAACAACATTTTACTTACATTTTGAAGTTGTTTGGTGTCATCACATACTGTCAATGTGTCTCCTAGTGACAGGAGTGTTTTTAAGAGGTGGTTGGGTGCCTTATGTTTACTTTTGGATCACATATCATGTGTTTAAAATGGTGCCTCCTTTTCAAGGGAGTTTCTGCTTCACCAACCTTGACCAGTGAATCTATCTTCCCATTGAGGCTTTCTTTCACAGGTTTTCTAAAAGACTGATGCATAATAGTGGGGTTTCCAAGTTACATGGGTATGTATATTTACTACTGTACTGTACAGTAACATTCAACAATTTTATCTGTGATTGACTATTACCTATCAATGCCCATATAAGCAGTGTTATCCTCATTGTAATTATTCCCCTTGTTCATATTGGCTGTTAAAAAATCCTCTTCAAATGTGCTTTCAGTGTAAGAGATTTAGGCCAAAATTCACAATGTGTCCATGCGGTCACTTAAAAGTAGATGTGAAACTTGTATGAGGCTTCAGCAGTCTGGGTTAGCCATATCAAGTGGATATCTGCCAAATTTACAGTCTTTTTAGTATCAAATTCCCTTTTTTTTTTTTACTTCCCTGTTGAGCTGTGCTAAAAGGATAGTGTCACAAAGAGGCACTGTGAGACTGTAACGGTGAAAGATATCTACTTGAATTGACTGATTTGGACGACTAATGTTTCATATTATCCTCCACTAAACTTTTAAATATATTTTTAATAGAAATAGGCTTGTAGATTTTGGCCCCCTATCAATTCTATTATATGTATATTGGTCAGTATGAACAGGAGGGACTGTGAAACTCTTTACATTGAGAACACACATAGTTAAATATAATAATCATGATCATAATAATCATAAATATATATTGTTCTACTACATGAAGGTTATTTTGGTATAAAATGCACAGAAATAGAACTTTAGAACTACCTTAAATCTTTTTTTCTACTAATTGAGAAGCACTAAACCCTCTAAAAAAATTCCAAACTGAAATATTTGCTAAGCCCAATAAAGGCATAGTAAGCCTAAAAAAATAAATGGAAATTAAAAAGTCCATTCATTTTTGGAATAAAAGATAAAAAGCTCATGCATACCTACAATACCTTAATGAAAGGTGGAAAGAAGAAAGTTCCAAATGGACCAAAAAGGAGAAAAGGTCTTGGGCACTATCTCATCACCTGTGTATGCTTTATTCTAACATTCATCAGGTATATGAAAAGAATATTATTTTAAAAAGTACTTGTGATAAAGAGATTTTTAGTTTTAGAAATGCATATGTCATTTTTAAAAGCATATATGAAGTTGGTATATTGGTGACCAATGGTGATGATAACAAACCAGTGATTTTGCATCATCTGCAGATAGTGCAGTGACACTGGCAGTGGTCAGTGCTGACCATAAACTAAAATAAATAAATAAACAAGGATGGAAACAGGCAGAGATGTGTTTAAGTGATGGTGACAGCATGACTATGATTAGAGCACATAATGAGAGGTGATTAGTGGTGGGGGGTCGCAGGGTGAAAGGGTTTCACTAAGGCCCATATGGCCAACAAGAAACTCACTGTCTCCATGACACCCCTTACTAACCACCCACCCACACACACACACACACACACACACACACACACACACACACACACACACACACACACACACACACNCTACTGTCATCATAATGTATTACCAAATAGAATCTGCCTCCTTCCTACTTTCTCATTCCTCTCGCCCTCTCTCATTCATTTTCTTATGGGAACCTCGATTGATTTGAGTTTACAAGTTTTTCTCCTGACGCAGCACTTTGATTGTTTTTGCACCTAAACCCATACCCGAGCGGTGCTGTTTCTCGCAAATAAAAGAAGATCCTAATAATTGCATTTTTTTTTCAACCTGCATCATTTCAGAACATGCATCCAATCCATACCTCAGCAATTAAGTGAGGTATTCAACCCTACCCCAAGAACCTTCTGATCCTGTCAAGATCCATCAGGTGTCGGCATAAATGTCAAGCTCTCTCATCCACCCTCTCACTCTCTCTTTTTTTCCACATCTCTCTCACTTTCAAAGCTCTATAAATGTCATTTCATCATGCACTTGTCTTCATTATGACTACCCCCTCCACCCCACCCCTTTTTCTCTCCCTCATTGCCCTCCCCGGTGCTCTCGCAGTGCTCAGCTTTTCCTTTTTCTTTCATCTCTATTCTATCATTCTGCTCCTCTCCACGACAATCCTGCATGAATCCTTCCTTCTGTTTTCACCGTTAAGAAACCACACAATTGGATTAGCTACATCTGTCTCTTTTTAAACCATAGCAATTAGAGATGCAAGGGAGAGAGAGAATTGAATACCCAAATAGCACAGAGCTCAAAATACAAACACACACACACACACACACACACACACACACACACACACACACACACACACACACACACANCACATGCACTCATGCATAGATCTGCACATACACTGTGCTCGAGTAGGCTCGCATGCACAAATGGAGATGTAATGCACTCTATGTGTGCATAATTCTATGTAATATACAATGTGTCTGGGCACATGCAGAAACACATGCCTGAATAGATTTTGGCCTCATCTGTATTGAGTGTATTGAGCATTTCTCTGTGAAAGGGGTAAACTTGATGGTAATGCAGAATCCCACTTATAAAATGAGGAATTGGAGAAAGGCTTATAAAATCATGACTGCATATGGACAACAAGGGACTTTATTGCAAGGATAAAAGGTGAAATAGGACTAAATATTGATTTTCACTGATGCATCACACAGGATAGTCAGTGTAGCAACCGAGAAATTAAAGTCAATTAGCCTCCAAGCAGCTAAAAAGCAGTATTTTAGAAAAATGGATTGCTTATGAGAGGCCATGACAGATTTGTGTGCATCTCTTCCCTGTTTATGTCTACTTACATGCCAGGGCAATGTGATGTGCACATAGAGTGATGAGAGTAAGATGATTATTAATAAGGATATAAACAAAACAACTCCCATGGAGACTGAAAAAAATGGAGCAGAAAGAAAAACATGCAATTAAAATACCTTCATCCCTTGGTCTGTTCATTGTAGACTCGTCATGTTTTTTTGTGAGAGGACCTGAGGTTTAGAAAGAGGGAAAAGGGGAGACACAGAGGACAACATTCTTTAAAAAAAAGATTGCATTTGTAGAACAACAAGAAAAGCTTAAAATGTTTACTGTTTATTCCCGGCTCCTGAAAAGATAACCCACCACCTCCCACCCCGAAAAAAAAAAACCCTCATCTGTTTTAACTGCTTAGGATCTAGTCACGGACTGCCTCGTAAATGACCCCAGAGGCCACTTCTCCTCAACCCTTCTCCCGATCAGTCCTGACACACTGCTGCTTTGTAAAGAAAAATCAATGGGCAGAATCAAGCCATCACTCTTTTCGGGTCAGAAAAAGAAACGGAGTGCCAAGATACTGTGTCCTGCTCTAGCTCAGGTCAGTGTTGCAGTCAGTCCTACACCAAAAGTCCCTGCATGAGTACTACTGTACACTTTTAAAACTGGGCAGGCTTCTAGATATTCACTCCACTATCCATGCAGCAACATAAGCAATTTGTGCACAGTAATGCTGGCATAGAACCTGGAGCTTGATGTCTCTTTCCTGCTGTGTTTTGATATTTACACGGCTTGCGAAGGCTTGTGACAGGGTTTCCCCTCACCAAGGTCAAAGAGGAGCCCCACATTAAGCTTTAATGGCAACACCGGTTAAATGCTCCATAGGGCGCAGCCAATAACAAGCTTTTATCACAGTGACCGACTGACGCCCTGACGCGTCAACCCCTGTAAGTCTTAACTGATAAGGATCCCATTAATTTGTTTTTTTCTTGGTCTCTGTCAGCGGAGCTTTCCATCAGCTCGCAACTTTCACTGTGTTTTGTGTCGTTCTCAGTCACTGTCTACACATCCACGTCTTCAAGAGAGAGCTATTAAAACACACTCACGTTCGCACACCCGCAGCCTCCAACACATTCAAACATACGCACGCTACACAAAGCATGTTAACAGTGCCTGTATGATCTGTTGCTGTACTGCTCACACTCTCCCAGCAGCATGTTCCCTGCTCACCGGTGGGGAGGCGTTGCAGTCTTCCATTTTGAAGAATACTCTATGTTGGTTTGCCAAGGGGTTTATCACTTTGCAAGTGTGCTGCTGACATGCCTGTTCCTAGCACTCTGCTGTAAAGCTCACAGTGAAGTGATGACATATACCCTTTTCACAGAGCTTTGCGTCTATTGATGAAGGAGACACTTGGCATTACCGCACTCTCCGCCATTATAATGCTGCATTTTCAGCCATCCCTCTAGATGAATGTAGTTTCCTGATATAAAATGTTTATCTTGTGTCTAAATGGAAGAGGATCAATGCTGAATGGATTTGCTGCATCCTTCCAGTGCCACTGTGTAGGCGCCTGATCCAGAGAGCACTTCCTGCCATAGTTGTAGATGGTCCAGTAGTTGGTCCTGGGCTTCAGTGCAGTCAGGTAGATGGACCGGTAATGGATAGAAAGGCACATTAGTCCTCCATCTTGTCAGCACTTCCCCACTACTTAGCACCACTCTAAAACCGCACCTCGCCCGTTTAATGGAGACCGCTCTGATTTCATTTGTTTTCTAATGCCCAATAAAGAGCTAAACTATAAGTGAGTATAATGTATGCTCTAACAGACAGTTGTGCCATCAGACTCCACCCTCAAAATTCAGACAGAAGTTGAATAAGTGGAAAAAAGTAACTCTCAGATAATCAAATGAAGCTCCAATAAGTCTTAAAATGTCTGTTACTATACTTTACATATGTGTTCTGTTCTGTAACTAAGGATTTTAAATTTTTGTTTTAGAATTACTTAGCCAATATAATATCAGAAATCAGTGAAAATTTACTATAACAATCTTCCAAAGTGCCCAAAGTTAAGTCTTGTTTTGTCAGATTAACAATTTGAAACCCTAAGTATTTTAAAATGAGTAAAGTATCAAAGAGTTATGTCTGAAAAGCTGATTTTTTTTTTGGTCCATTATCGAAATTTTTGTTAGCTTCTTTTGTGCCGATCCATCAACAAACTGATGAGTCATTATCAACACTACTTGTTCACTTACTGTATTGAGGAGTTGAGAGACAGGCATTACCACATCCTAATGCTGCTGAGATCATACGTGGTTGTTGTTTAACTGCTTGGTAAAAGGTTAATAAATAACAAAAGGAAAATGAAATAAGGAGGTCTAGATGAAAAAAATTTCTAAGGACCTCTGATGTTTTTCAAGAAATTCAACAGTGAAGCTGAGAAGAGAAAAAAGTAGAATGAAGACAAATAACATTTTTCTTTTTCCTAAGGTCTAGCGGGGAGGCCTACCAGTAGGTTGACACATTTCATGTGATCTAACGGGTTACTGGTCAGTGAAATGCATTGGCCTACGAAGGAGCTTTTAACTTGGATTGTCCCAGTGCTGTTTGACCTAATGCAGCTCCATCTCTCCGTCAGCGTTGTTTCTGTTCGGTTCAGTGAGCCCGTGGCCGGAGCGCAAGCTGTCTCCCGTCCCTCTCCATTTCCTCAGTGCAGTAAACGGGATGAAGCTGCAGTATGTCATGTCTGTGGTGGCCTGTCTGCTTGACAAGGTGTCAGACACAGCTTCAGTTCAACCCCCTGCTTCCAGGCAGCAGGTCCCAGCACATGCAGTCCTCGCCCTCCCTGCTCTCCATCTCCCCAACCTCCAGTACCATCTTTGCCTGTACCGTCCTGCCTCCTGAAATATGGTTTTTAATAAAGAGCACGGTAAATGGCTGCTCTAGCGGCAATAAAAATGAAGGATCTTAGGCCCTTGGCTGAGGAGTGTCTTGAGGAAATAGGAAAGCAGTGAGACAGTGCTTTTGCCTCGCAGCCTGGTTAAGCAGGAGAGTTCAGGCTTAAAGGAGGTAGAGAGAGAGAGAGAGAGAGAGAGATATAAAGGAAGAGCGTAAAACTCGTTGTTCAGTCCAAGAGAACATTTGTTTTATTTACATTATTCTACCGAGTTGTTTGAATTTCATTCGAGTTGAGGAAGTAGCAGGATACATAGTGGCCTGCTGGAGAAGGGCACCGAGCTCATTTGCATTCAGAACAGTGATCCCTTCTACCGCCATCTGCATAAAGATGGAGGAGAGAGGAGAGGAGAGAGGACAAGAGGCAGGGATGGTTTCAGGGAGGAGAGAGCAGGAGGGGTGAACAGATGCAGAGAGAAAAGAGAGCTGTGACTCTCTCTCTCTCTCTCTCTCTCTCTCTCTCTCTCACCCAAAGAATAACGCAAAGAACATGTTCAGTGAGAGTGTTTCGGGGTAAGAAATAGATATAGCAGATAGGGCTATGACTTACTGTAGAATGGGAAGATAATGTGTCATATTCTCTGGAGATTAAACGTGTCAAAAATCAAGTTGTGCAGGCACCAGGAGATTTTGATCCAGGCTGCGTACAAATCTGTGCTGCCAATTCATTTTGGACCACCTACATCTGCCGCGAGTGGGAACGCGACTTCTTGCTGCCAAACGCAGCACAAGACATCCACCCTTTAAACATGCTCAGCCATCACTCACCGGAACAGAGTTTTACTTATGAGCTAAAAATATTTAATCTAGCTGTAAAAAAAAATAAAAGAAAGAAAAAAAAAATCTGTGAAAATCAATGCTGAGCTGAAGGCAGGCGATCTGAAGAAAGACCAAATACTTCTTGGCATCTTCTTGCCATCAGGACAAACTCTGCAAAGTATTTGAGGGAAATAACCAGTTGGACATCCGGCAAGAGAAATGTTCTGAAATCTAAAAGCTGGTGGAATATGAGGAGGATGCAAAGTGAACGTGGATATGTCCCCCCCATACTCCAACCCCCCACCACCAACATCACCACCCACCTCGGCCACCAAACACACAGCCTGTGAAAACCCTTCCAAACAAAAATGGCAGAACTAAATACATTTGAAGCTGCTGGGTCTGACATAACCCTGAAAGTCTAACACCATGTAAACAATTTGAGGGATTGTGACAACGGTTATACATGGAAAAATATAGTGTGTTTGATTTCAGGGGCACTTCACTCTCCTCTAGTCTGTTTCTGTCTTTCACACACACATACACACACAGTAAAACATATCCTTGGGTACAGCATCAGCCTTGTGTAAGCGGTGACCCCTGACAATAAGTGACAGATTTCTGACAGGCAGACAGATGTAAAATCGGTTTCACTCATTTGCACACCTTTTCCCCGGGGGATAGGACGGGGGACTCTGCAGCATCCGTTCGGTGAGTATCTTTAGTGTACAGAGCTCCCATTCATGACACTAGACTTATACTTTCACTAGTTTATGGCCTTAGTTTTCATGTCAAAAAACCACAACAATATTAGTTGCAAAAGACTGCACACTAATCCAGAGCTAGAATTCATGTGTGAGCAGCAGCAATAATGCATAAACATGTGCTAGTTGAGTACTCTCTTCATCTCTCAGGTGAGCCCATTAATCATAGACTTTTTAACATTTTATCATTAGACTTGCTTACTATCGTCGGTAGCATATGCTCTGCCTCCAAAGTTAGACTTTGATCCTGTGTTCTTTTACCTGCCCATCTGCCTTTTCAAACGCTCTCAACAGGATCATTAAAACAAGAACACGCAGATAGCCCATGTAGAGGTGAAGGTTTTTGCCTTATGGTGATCTTGAGTTTTCTACTAATTTCGCCCCAAGAGGCCGGTGCAAGGCTGTGTTTGACCATGTATTGTGTTTGCTTTATTTTCTGCTAACTAGTGGACTAATATTAGCAGTTTTATTTTCATCTCACCTTATTTAAACCTAATATGTAGAGAAGTATTGATTTGTTAATAACAACAGTAACAAACATGAAAATATTGTATATTTTATAGAAAGGGGTATACATGAATATTACTTTTGTTTTCCAGTAAGTCATTCAAATGTTATCCTGCATAGTGACTTTACTTATGTTATTGCAAGTATTATGAGAAAAGCATGCTAAAAGTCCAATAACAGAAACTAGAAAATATATATTTAGGATATGGGAGGGGTTACTGCTGTGTAAAAAATAGTAGGGTAGTCCTGTCAGAGATACAAATCAGAGGAAAATTCATTTTATTTACCCATGGTCATCATGTCATGTTTTAGAAGCACACTTGTCATCAGTCCATAATCATCCTGGTGTGCAATTCTTATAAAATGAGTGAAAGCAGTTACATGTCATTAAAAGCTTCACCAGTTTAGTCAGCAGTAATTTGATGTATGCAAATGTAAATGCTATCAATAAAGATTAAAAAAGCTGAAAATATGAAAGTTAGGGCAGTTTAGTTGTAGACTATTAAACC
>JANJYP010029022.1:0-12572 GCA_024605115.1 Rastrelliger brachysoma
TGAGAATTAAGCAATATTAAAATGCTTAATGTCCACATTCAGTAAAATAATAAACTTACGCTAAATAGCCTATATATTTAGCCTAACAGCAGTTCTATTAAATTATAAGTTCTCAAATCAAGAATTTGGCTAGGTCTATATGATAATACTGCAACCCCAGGGACAGGGTTTAACTCACTTATCCTCCCATTGGACCATCACCTCCGTTAAAATTAACAAATCATCAACTGCTTGTATCTATGTTCTACTCTATGTGTCTTATAGGTACAAATCAAAATTGTTGTGTATTTCAGCTTAGTAGTTCATTCCCTGCATTAAATGGTCAAACAAGTATTTTCAGTTGTACCACACACTGTATTTTTGCATATGCTCTTCATACTATTTAAATTAAACATGTTCATTTTCATTTATTTCCATATGGTATGAAAAATGATGATCAAACTCCTAAAACCTGAATACTGAAAACATTTACAATGACTATTACAGTCACATTTTTGTCCATTACTTCACTTTTCAAAACAGTTTGCACTCTGTAGCCTGAACCTTGAGCAAGATAGGCAGGAAAATAGATGAATATTGACTATGCTCTTACTTGCCTGATCTGATCCATTCTCTCTCAGAAGCCCATACTCATTTCATCTGAACACTGCTATAATTACAATGCAACAATATTCAAAATGTGAACGCATATCCTTGAATTTCACCTAAATCCATGTATGAGTGTAACACTAAACCATTAGTGTCCTGCTCTAGGGTAAAGCTTTCATGCATGCCACACATCTGGTCCAGTCAGTGACGGTAGAGGTATTTTTAGGATTGAGAGCTAAAAGAAAGCAGATGCTGTAACTAAGTGAAATATTTAGCCTCTCCTCAGGTCTCTTGTGGTCAGCTGGGGACATATGTCCATTTGTAGCAGCACTTCCCCAGCAGGGCGCAGCATGACCTTCCTGGCAGCAGTCCCTGCTGTCACGTGTCTCCCAAGAGTGGATTATAAAGCCAAGACAAAGCAGCTTGGCCCTTCCCTGCCCTGTGTCTGCAGCTGCGCACTGAAAGCTCATGGCTTCTGCCCTCTCCTGTTCTGGTTCAGAGCAAATATCAGCTGTCTGTTTTAGAGAGAGGCAGAGAAAAAATACCCAGCAATCCCCTAAAGCAGCTTAAAGGCTGAATCAGGGGACTGAAGCCCTTTCCATTTCCAGAACTGCTTCTCTCTCTCTCTCCATTATGAGTAGATGAGCATCTGACTGACTGCCAAAGGAGCATCCACAGGCTATGTAAGCTGCCTGCTCCAGCCTCCACCCTTACCTACACAGCTATACATCCCCTGAAACATCTCCTGCTTATCCCAGAATAAACATTAGAGACTGTGAATAGCAACTCAGACAAGCAGGGTATTTGATTGTAACTCTAATGTAATCAGGAGTCTTGTATCCGATTAAATAATGAATGCTAAGTGCTCATGTAACAAATAAAATCTCCCGCTGGGGGCCTTGGGTTCCCATGTGCATTATTATTTTGGCCCAGCATGTCCCAACCACCCTTTGTTGACATGCTGGCTTGTGGAGTGAAATGAAGTGAAGCAAAGTGGAGTTGGGAGCAGAGTGGTTTGGAGTGAGTGTGTGATGTGACTGTGGCTGGTTCCCTCATCTCTGTGTGGATGTTGCTGCATCAGTAAAAGGAGAAATGAAGATGTAGAGGTTGGCTTTCACCTGAGGGGATGAGAGAAGGACGGAGAAAAATACATTTATAGAAGTAAACACAAGCAGAAGATAAGTAAAAACAAATGTACATGACAGGACAGCACATCCTTGGAATGATGTGAGCATCACTGTTACACTGAATCTTTCTGATGATTTAGCCAATGATAGAAACTGAACATCCATCCATCCATCCATCCATCCATCCATCCATCCATCCATCCATCCATCCATCCATCCATCCATCCATCCATCCATCCATCCATCCATCCATCCATCNTTGCTTAGCTGGGAACCAGGTCGAGATGGCTTTAGGCTGAGTGACATCCTCCTCCCCAGCAATGATCATCAACTCCTCCTGAGGGAGGAGGCCAGGAGAGATATGTAGTTCATCCAAACTGTTCTGGAACTTTCCCCAGGTCTCCTGTCAGTGTCCTAGCAGTCGTATAATCTCTAGTAGGAGTTGCACAGGAGGTAAACTCACCTTTGCCTTACATGCACATTCCCCCCTTCCAAGGCCATATCATATTATTTGTAAAGACATACAACCCAACCCTAGCTGCAATGAGAAAAGACAGAACTGTGAAGGCCTGTTGAGATTTACAGCTTAAGGGTAATGTCTTATTCAAACATAAACAATAGAAAGCAGCATTGTCTTCATTAATTGTTAAAGAATAAAGCACCTCAAGAGAAATTGTCTTGGTGTTTTGAATTATATGTGGTTACCTGGCATTAGTGTATGTATGTAGTAACAATAGAGAGAAAAAGAAAGTTAATAAGAGAAATTGTAGTAGTAGCAGCTGCAGTTGGGTGCAATGCATGATGGGTATGTAGTTTGTAGGATGAGAAATGGCAATATATGCCAAGAATGACCTATAGCTACGTTTGAGTGACAGAAGCCATCTAGTGGCCATAGCAATTGTGAGCTGAGAAATGATGTATTTTAGATTAAATCTGTATATACTGACACATTTTCATATTTCGAGGTGGTGGCTGATTGTTGTGGTGTTTACTGTTGCCATGACAATTAATTCTGCCTAACATTAAGGTAATATCTTAATGTTAATGTAACGAACCCTAACCATAAAACCTAACCCTAATCAACACCATGTTTCATGTTATCATTTTAAGCCAAACTATGATCTTTTCCCTAACCTGAAGTCATTTTTGTGCCTAAACGTAACAACAGATGGCTACATTATAAAACATTATGTTTTGGCTTTGGAGGTGGTTCATTAAAAATGTAATATAAAGGTGCATTTATATAACATTTATAAATCTCTATTGTAAGCTATCCCCAATGGCATTGAGTTCAAACATCACATGACCTACTAATGCATATTTCACACAACTGGCCTGATCACACAATATCATCTGTCTGTGCTGAAAACAGCCCAGAAAAACATGTACATGAAAATTCTCCCTCAGACCAGATCGACAATGGGAGATGGCAAACTAATATAACTACTGATGCTGTTGTCTACAGTGGTATGAAGAATGCCACAGACCTAGGCCCAGGCCTTTAACCTTGCACAGGCTTATCTTTGCTGCATCCACCTTCGTCTCGCCCACACAAATCCAACCTAGAAGCTTTTTAGAGTGGATTTTCTGAGGAGGGCAATCTGTTGACTAAAAGTGCAGGAGTAAAACAGAGGATGGCCAAGACCTTTCACCCTCCAAGCATCAGCTCTCCTTGCATAGTTGGATGCATTATTCACTTAACAAAAAACACTTGGCTGAAGACTAATGAGTTCCAGAAATAAGTAACCGAAAAACACTAAGATTATTAAAGGTTACTAATACATATCTCTGATTAACTATAGAAATATCCTGAAGTATATTATGATGTATGAGTTGAATGTCTTTTCAAAGCCTGGTGAAGGACATCTTTTTAATCCATTCATTGTTTCCTCCTTTTACTGCACTTTTCAGTTTTCTACAGAAAGGGTAAGGTACAATGGATTATATTAAGGCCTCGGTGAGAGGAGCCAATGGACAAACAAGTACCTCCTTCACACACTCCACTGAATGACAACCTGGGCAGAATATATCTAGTTTTCTTTTTTTTTTTTTACATATTTTTATTAGACAGTATCAATTATAGAGTAAAATCTGCAACACGAGGGCAAATGTCATGCATTTTAGCCTGAGGTAATGTCATTATTCCCCAAACACTTCTTTTGCCAAACCTCCCTTGGGTTCTTCAGAGTTTACCTCAATGTGATAAGATTAGAACTAAGCCTTGACCCAGTAGAGACCTTTTGGCTCATCTCAGTTTAGCATGGAAAGCATACTATATTCTGTGGCACACTGGAGAGGCTTATGATACAGTCAGTAAGATGTATGTGTCTTACTAAAAGGCTATTCATTAAGCCATCTGGTTCAGAAAATTTAGGACATTTTTTGATAAGAACAATATTCTATAATTGTGGCCAGGCTGAAAAAATATACAAACACTACCCCAACATTGGACAGTTTTAAGTAACCAAGTAGCAAAAGATTGGATTTAACCATAAGTTCAATCTACCTCATTCTTAGACACACGCATGTGAACAAGCATCCCATTCTTCCTGAGTGCTACACTGCATTTGCCACGATCAATACAGAGTTTATATGAGGGCTTTTAAGGTAAGCTTAGCTTTCCCTTTCATAGGCAGTTGAGAGAAGAGCATTAATGTGTGTGTGTGTGTGTGTATGTGTGTGTTTGTGTGTGTGTGTGTGTGTGTGTGTGTGTGTGTGTGTGTGTGTGTGTGTGTGTGTGTGTGTGTGTGTGTGTGTGTGTGTGTGTGTGTGTGTGTGTCAAGGCTGAGTGGAGATCCTCCTCAGTCCAGACCTTCATGGAGTTGAGGCGTAACTCGTAGTTCACCATGCTGCACCTTGTCCACATTGGATGAGGTCCATCAATAATTCAAAAGGCAGACTTTCTCTGGTCTCCCCTCACTCCCTCCCTCCCTCCCTCGTTCCCTCCCTCCCTCTCACTCTCTCTCTCCTTAATGCCTCTGTTTCCGACTGACTGGATCTTCCTCATCCATTTATGAGTTCTCTCGTTTGCCCGTCTGTTTGTCAACCCAACCATCCCAAATCACTCAAAACAAGCTAAAACACACCTCCAAATTTAAATCTGAGGTACACTCAAGTAACTGTTCTCTTTCATGTTTGTTTTTTTTCCCACATTAGTAACAAGACATCAAGTCAGCTTTTCATGATCATGTACGATTAGTGCTGCATGCTGTGCTAATCCTGTTCTGGACACTTTTGCTCAAATGTGGGCACTGTTAAGTAAGATGTCAAACTTAGACGAGTCAAAGGATGGGATTTTAGCAAATTATGTTGACCACAGAGTGGCTACAGTAAATAGTTAACAAATATTGCTTCCTCACAGCCAGAAGGTCACTATTGCTGATTACTACTTCTGACCATTTTAATATAGAATGTCTACATACTATTAATAACTGGAAAATTGTACAATCCATGAATGCAAAATTGTTGAATAACAATAAGAGAACCCTGACAAATAAAGTACTATGATCAACATGATGGATTACCAATTGCATGTCAAGTCTCTGCAAGTTGATTTTTATGTTTTATAGGAATTAATACAAAACCATGGTTGTCTGGAAGGTATGATAACACAATAAAAAAGATTTGCATGATATCATAAGGTGACATAAAAAAAGTTTACTGCACAAAAAGTGTTGTACAGTTGTTGAATGTGTCTAGTATGTGCCACGTTGTCTCAGATGCCGTTTATTGAATAACATTGCATATGCTTGAATAACATATGATGTAGCACAAGTATTTTCTGTAACAAGAACAGTGCATCATAGTGACTGCATTAGACTAAACTTGGGGTGAGGCCTTATCTAGAAAGCATTCTTGCATGTTAGTGGAAAGGGCAGTGCACATGCTTTTTACTGGGATTACTAAGGCAGATGACAGAGGTCATTCAAGAGTTTTCTAATGTGTTTGCGCGCAGCATTACTGCGCTTTGAGGCAAAACATCTTTATGTCTGTCCCTTTTTGACCATTCTCTCACACAAAGTGTAGTGAGTGCCAGCGGGCTCTATTTCCTGCCTAAACCATGAATTCTATATGATGAAAATACATGAGCAAGAGTTAGCATCCTCCATTAAAAGATACATTAGTGAGCATTATACTGCTAATCCCATGACCTTTAGGAACCTACTAATCTGGATTACTGTTTGTAGATCATTTTATAGCATCAGTTGTTAACATTTCTATACCAAGTTATTCACCTCATCTTTGGTTCCCTTTTCATCTTAACCTGTTGAACCTGAGAGTATCTCAGTCATGTTTAATTTTATCTGTCAGGCTTTGGTTATTACCAAGTCATGTCTCAGCCATATATATTATATGCCACCTATTGATATTTTCAGGACAGTTTAAGTTCTTATAAAATGTGCGAGTGGTATCATTCGTGTTTTAAGTTCATTTTTATGCAAAAATAATAATCTTATTATAATTTACGTCCAGCTGGATGCATGTTAATGTTCAACTCAGTTCAATGAACTGGGACTCTGTTTGGCACTTCCCCCCTAAGCAGACACCACTTTAATTTGAAATGTATGTCTAGGTGTCTGCTGTAAACATAAACAAATCTGATATTAAAATGTCAAAGGATAAGATAGGTTAATGCAACAAGCAACTATCATAATGTCAACCCAACAATCTGGATAGCCACACTCTAGGAAGAATAATTCTCATAACTGTCAATTATCCACAGTTTAAATATTATCAAAATATATTTGCTTCTTTCATTTGCAATTAAATTTACGTAATGCTGCAAATTATGTCCAACAAAAATCTCACGTTCAAAAGTTTTTTGTTTAGCTACTGAGGATAAGCAGTAGTAATTGCTGATGGTAGATGTTCACCTTGTGGCAATAGATGTATGTTTGCATGACAATGTCAGTTAGCCGATTGGTCCACCACTTTGGTCCAAACTGGAGTATCTCAACTACTACATGTAGATTGCTATGACAGTTCATGATGCCTAGAGAATGAAGCCCTGACATTTCCTCTAATGCTATCATTAAATTTTGTGTGCAAGGTCTTGACAACTAACTTGTCAGGCTTTGTTATGCACTTTTATCTGAATCCAACAGAGGTTTGGACCAATTAGCATCCTATGGGGATTCTTGTATTATATGAATCCTTGCAAGGTAAGATGGTTTATTCAGTCTCTTACCAAGTATCTTTTGAAAGTAGCCGCCTTTTTCCAACAGTCTCCAGGGATGACTCCTCAGATGATTTTGCATAACAAAGCACCTGATACATCAAGTTATCTAGTGCCACTATAAGATCCAAATTAAAATGTTTCCGATATATGACCAAATACCCGCAAACTTACATGTGTGAAACTGCCAATATGAACATTTTTAGCACGCTGAAGTTGGCATTTCATATAAAGTACAGTCTACAGGCAGCAGCATTTTGACACAGTCACACTGTAGACACATTACACTTGTGTTTTGATGTATTATATGCTTTAGAATACTGCTGACTGGTTTTGTCTTAAATATATGATTAATATTGCTCTTGATCCAGCCAGATATTGCATCTTGGTAATAACCCAGTTTACTTTGAGTTAAAATCTGACCAAAAACCAAATAAATGGATGGTTCATCTTTGACACTAGGGAAATGTTGCTCGAAAAGATTCCAGCAAGAACAAAACAATTCAAAAAGACCTTAAAAAGACCTCCAGCAGCAATTTAGTATGTCTGACTCATCCCAACACTTAAATCTAACGGACTGGCTTATTGGCAGTTTTTATTATAGGAACGCAGAGAGAGAGAGAGAGAGAGAGAGAGAGAGAGAGAGAGAGAGAGAGAGAGNGAGAGAGAGAGAGAGAGCAAGCACAGCCAATTTTACTATGTAACCTTGCAATTTTGCCTTTATACTGTCAGTGGTTCCATGCAAAGGCGATAAAGATGAGACTGAATGGATTCATGTAAGTTTTGAAGTGTAGAATTACATGCAAATCATGTTGTTTACATATCTAATTATGGTCCTGTATTTGTTAATTAAGTCTTGATGCAAATCGCTGTTGAACTGGAAAATCATGTATCTGTAGAGTGTAATTCAAAGAATTGAAGGAAAGTGTTGCAGATTGGTCATGGTATCTGGAAAGGCTGCAATGTCATTTTGCAAAACTAAAGTACTTTTACAAATATACATTATTTATTAAAAAACACCCCATGGACTACTCAATTAATACTTGTAAATAGGTAATCAAAATTAAAATAGTATTAATTTTATTTAAATCCAGTTGACTATATAATCAATCTCACTGCTATTCACAAATCTTTCTCTGACATTTTTTTCTAAATACAATATGAGAGAATGACTGTTGACAATTTAATGTGCTGTCAGTAAAGTGATTGTCAAGAGGTGAGATGTTGCCATGGAAACAGATTCAAAGGAAAGAAGATACATTTACGAAGATCTTAACAAAACATCTGACTCAGCTGAGATATTTGTTATTAGTCAGACATTACTGGCATCGATGGCCGAAGTTATGACATGTCAAACAAAACCAAAAGACTGACAAATTCAGTGTTTAAAAAATATATATATTTACAAAGTAGGGAAAGAAGGGAATAGAAGACATAAATTCCTGTGCTACATCATTTTATGCAATGCAAACATTGAGCCTCACCCTTTGTTCCTCAAGCATCCTCTGTGCTTCAGTCCATTAGCTTTACACCTCAGCTGCTGGATCATTAGGGCCCCATCCACTTAAATAATGCAAAAAGAGCAAACCATGCAAACACCTCACAGCCTTATCCTACGTTCATCTTTCAACACAGAAGAAGCCAGGCAAACAACACATTATCCAACCAATACTCTGGGTAACAACTGGCATATCTATAGCAATAAACTGCGTGCAGGCAGCTTTGTGTCTATTTGACTGTAAGGCATGCAACTATGCAATTTAGAAGGAGACAGATATGTGGGTTAATGCACAGTGATCCCTAATTTTCTACAGAACTGTACATTTATTTTTAATAAGCACATATAAAATGACAACAGAAATATAATAACTTTGTTCATAAATCTGAAGATACTTCATGGTATGGTATGCCTTTATATCATGATTACATCGACAAGATCATGTCAGTCATCAGCCATTGCTTCACTGGCTTTACGGAAATGTAGCTGGCAGCATACAGTATGCGGGAATCCTAATGGCAAATAGCAGATAGTGGCAGACTGTTTAGGGTTTTGTGATTTGGCATCAACTCTGATGGGCATCACAGTCATGCCTACCGGAGGGACAGAACAGCCAATGACGGGACGCATTTAGACTAGACAACTACATGACCAAACCAATGGGAGTGAAGCAGCTGTGTTTCCCTACCAGCCTCTCCGCCTGTCGCTGAATGGCTCTGTTTTGTGCTCACATGTGACCGCAGAAGGCGCTTACTGGTATTTAAACATCATCGATTGGGTGCTGAAGTGGACAGCTCCCCGTGCAGCTAAACAAACCAATAGCTTGTTTTCCCAACGTTTTGGTGGCTCTGAAGCTCTTTTTCAACCAAATAGAGATCTCCATCTCCCAGCCGCGCGTCATCTGAGAACATTAACGGACTTATTTTAAACTGATGGCGAGATTATCAGCAGTCATGGGCGGATGTTGTGACACCTGTAGCTGAATCTGGACAGACATTTGCAATCTCATAAAAAGGAAGGTTGGATTGTTTCACATCCATTCTCATCAGTCCTGTAAAAGAAGTGCTCCGGCGCTGTTTGATCTCGAGTAAGGACGCGCAAGGTAGTGTAAAGCCATTTACCGACGCATTAATTTCTAAGCCGCTCTCTGTGCTTGCTTGCAGACAGGAAGAGGCATGGATAGAGAGGAATTTGCTCTGACTAGTGCGGTGAGGGGATTTGTAGACCTGGGGGTGTGCTCCCGTGGAAACTAAACTAAGGACAGTGGGTAAACCTCCGTCATAAACACTTCGTCATTTATCTTCAAGCCTCTTTTGTTTATTGTTCCATATACATTTTTTGGAGAGGAGATTTTTTAATCAGTCATGGGGAAAGAGGAGTGCAAAACAATGCTGGATGCTTTGAACAAAGTGACCGCCTGCTACAGGCACTTGGTGATCGCTTTGGGAAGCACCTCGGACTCGCAGAACCTGCGCGAGGAGCTGAAGAGGACCCGCAAAAAGGCCCAGGAGCTGGCCGTAGCCAACAGGACTAAACTTACCTCTCTGCTCAAAGATAAGACAATCAGCAAAGAGGACCGGGCCGAGTACGAGCGCCTATGGGTGCTGTTCTCCAGCAGCATGGACCTCCTGGAGGTGGACATGAAAAGGTCCTTGGAGATAGGGCAGGATTTCCCCCTGAAGGTACCGACGAGGCACCTCATCCAGACGGGGATGACCGGCAGCACCACCACCGTAGCGGCGCGGGCCATGAGCGTGCAGAACATGAAATACGAAGCGGACAGCAACATCGACACTGCGGACCTCAGGGACCTGCAGACCGAGATCACCCAGGTGACCCAGATGGTGGAAGAAATGGAAATGAAGGTGCAGGTGGCGCCGTGGGCCGTCGAGGCGAAGCAGGAGGCAGGCGCGGAGCTCAAGTCCAACATGAGTGTGGGGAATTCCTCCGTGGGTGTCATCTCCATCTGCGAAGAAGAGCCAAAAGAAGAGGAAGGAGGCGGCAGCGGGGGCTCAAGTTTGGCGCCAGTCTGCGCTGTGTTTGTATTCCTTGTCATTATTATGGTAGCTGGGGTTCTAGGATACTTGGTAATCAATATGTCCTGAACTAGATACTCACTAGCCCACTGATGGACACCCTGCCAGACATGCCCACTGGAGCGCCACCGTGGGTAAGAGCCGGCAGCTCCACAACAGAGAGAAAGAGCGAGCTTTTTGTGGGCTTGAAGGGGCTGATAATATTGTGGACACACGAGGCTATTATCTTTTTGGATTTGTGAATGTATTTGGTGAAGTTGAGGAGATGCACTAGATATAAAAATATAGAACAACATAGCTGTCATTTGGAGATTATGGACGAATGGAGAATTTTGAGGTTAAGTAGGCCTATCTTGAGGGGCCAAGGAGTACTGTATTTTCAGAAAGAGGAAAAAAAAGTCATAAAATTACGTGACAGTGTCTGGCCATCAGGATGATATAAACTACACGTAATCCAAGTGGATTAGTGGAAAAGCTCAAGCGTAAATGTAGCCTACTGTTAAGTATTCCCTTTGATGTTCTGCTGATTGAAGCTTTAAATTTATGAATTTAAACTAGCAAAGTCAGATGTGTTTGGACGAAAAGGGGGACCCTGTAGTCAGAGAAGTAGGGTGATGTTATTTGTAAAAACAAGAGCAGCTTGGATGTGATTAAATCTGCACTGTTCTTACACTCCTGTTAGCACAGCTTTAACACATGATCAAATCTGTACAGCCAGATTTCTTTTTATAAGCCTGCATCTTCATTGCATCAAATCACAATGTACTTCTTAAGAGCCTTGGGACCTAAGAGACGTCCACAGTCTTTTAATAATGCACCCCACTCAAGCTCTTTTCAGGGTTTTTCTTGCAAAAAGTGGTGAATGTTGCAACATGTGAATAGAGGGGTTTGTACATACTGTCTATTGCTGTGTCAGATAATGTACATACAATCAAGTATATTTATTATAATAAAAATTTTTGAACACACATCGAGCACTTGTAGTCTTGGAGAAGTTGCTCCCAGGTGCTTTAAAAGCAACACACAGTGCCAACCCAACATGGAGTGAATGTCACATTGCTATTTGGAGCAAGGCTTTAGGATATATTTATCTCTGCTTCTGAGATAAGCCTAATGGTTTTAGATGAACCAAAAGTCAGGCCTAGTTTGTAATCACTGCAAAGCTTGAGATACATACATCAGATGTACGCAGAGGTATTTTAAGAAGAGGATTATTACCTCAGACGTAATCACGTTGGTGCTAGATTCAATTTAAAAGGAATAGCGACTAACAATTATACTTTAACTCCCTCTCTAATGGTTTTAGTTGTAAGAGTCTTTGAGTATTTCTAGAATAGCACAGGTGAACTAAAGACAGATGGGAAAAGCCTTTAAGGCTCATAGCTGGCACCAGAATCAAAAAGGACTTAGTAAGTGATATACTTCTGCACTATGGCTGACATCTGAGTGGAGCACAAATTAAGATTAAGATGCAAATTCAGAAAGAATTTTGTTCCTAATTCACTTTTATTTTTTTATGTTAACTCATTTATTTCTTTTTTTCAATCATAATTTTAAGGAAACAATTCAAATTCAAAATANCTTTTTTATGTTAACTCCCTTATTTCTTTTTTTCAATCATAATTTTAAGGAAACAATTCAAATTCAAAATATTCACACATTTACCCAAAATAACTTTGCTTATTCATAGTTTAACAAAGTTCCAAATTTTATTTCTTCTACAAAAACAACAACACATCTCTCTGTTGGTCTTGATAAACATGCATGATAAACCAGTGAGTTCTGTATAACTGGTAATTGTATTGATTATCAGTAGGTTATGAGTTTGACACTTTTCCCAACAGTGTTTGTGAGAATCCATGAATCCATNGGGTTATCAGTTAGACACTTTTCCCAACAGTGTTTGTGAGAATCCATGAATCCATATGCTCTCCTGAATACTTTGATCCACAAAACAACTGAATATATCAGATATTACTTTTTGTCACCATCTTTTTACAAATGTGTAACTGCTCAATAGTTGCACATTAAATGAGGTCTCATTTCATTGACTGAAGTGATGACCTCTCCCATTCTTGAGGAGGTTCTCCAGTAATTGTAAAGGACAGATGGATCCCTGGCATTTAAGAATCATTTAGTTTTAGTTG
>JANJYP010029035.1:0-24104 GCA_024605115.1 Rastrelliger brachysoma
AATCAAAAAAATAAATAAAAACAATAAAAATTAATAAAGAAAATAAAGAAACATTTAAAAATAAACAAGAATAAAAGTAAATAAATAAAAATAACAAACAGCACAAAATCACAAAGAGCAACTGGCATGAGGTAGAATAGGCAATTTTAAATATACGTGTTTTAAGTTGAGATTTGAAATGGGGGAATTAATCAGTTTTTCCGAGTTGGGCTGGTAAAGAATTCCAGAGATGATTTATGTTGCGTAGGTGGAAATATGCAGACCGGGTGATGTTACTGATGTGTGAGTGAAACAATAATAAGCTATTGAGGATGACACCCCGACTCTTAACCTGAGGGGAGGGGGAAGCTGAGGAACTGTCAGTTGTGAGGGAAAAGTTGATGGATATTTTTACCATGTTTATATTTATTTTCTTTGATGTTGCCTTCACCACCTCCAACTGAGACTTAAGTCCATTCTATAGTCTCTAAACCTACTTGAGGAGGGAAACGGCCGTGTGTCAAGTCAACAACACTTCAACGACACAAAACAGAGGGTGGTCTTTCTGTGCCTAACTTTAAATACTATTTTTAGTCATTTGTATTGAGACCACTCACAGATTGGTTTAACTAGCATCCCCACACAGATCTGATTTACTTTACTGTCCCTTTGAAATGAGTTAAGCTACGGCTTGGTCCCATAACGAGTTTCCTCTTGTCAACATGGGTTATTGCTGAGAAGGAATCTAAAAGTACATGTAAATGGTTGACATTTTGAAAAATGTATCCTCTTAACGGGCATGACTGTTTCCAAAAATATGTTAGCTTTACGCTGGAAACCTCCACATACAGTTGCTAAACTCCAATGGATTAATACATACATTAACATAATAACTATGGAGTTATCAGTGACCACAAACCACAGAACATGCCAGGAACCTAGGCGTAGTCATGGACTGAATCTGAACAACCACATTAAGACCATAACAAAGTCGGCCTACTATCATATTGAAAACACATCAAGGACAAAAGGACTCTTGTCTCAGCAGGACTCAGTCCTCACTAACACCAAAAAAGTGAATTACATCACCCTAGTCTTTCTTCTAATCTTTGCACTGGCTTCCAATTTCTTAAGTAATAGATTTCAAAATTTCCTACTCAACTACGAGCCATTCAGTCCTCTCAGATTATCTGGTACTGGTCTTCTATCTGTAGCCTACCTAGAGTCAGAGGTAAATAGGGTGAGGGAGCGTTTAGTGTCTATGCAAGTTTCACGTTTGCTGAAACCCTTTATTACTGCATATTAACATTATTTTGTTATTTAATATCTTTTTACTCTGTTTTAAGTTTTTGTTCTAGCTGTTATATATCTCTTTCTGTTTTATATCTTTTTTTAATTCTTTCTCTTTGTTTTTAAATAATGTATGTTTAAATTTTATGTTATCATTTTGCTATATACGTAAAGCACTTTGAGTTGCCTTGTTGCAGAAATGTGCTATACAAAAAAACTTGCATGATGCTGGAGCTGATACTCCTTAAGCATTGCAGACATTGGCAGATAAGCGCAAGCAATTTATGTAATTACACTTTTTATTTACATTTTTTGTAAACGTGGTCCAACATGGACATGGTCTCTCATGTCCTGTTGGAGTTTTATGGAGATCCAGATGTGAGGGGGTGGGAGGGCGAGTTGCCAGTAGATCGCCTTCTCTTTTTTCCTGCTGATTCATGCTTTCATCTTCAGTAGACTCAACTACTGTAATGGTCTTCTAACTGGATTCTCCAAAAAAGCATCAAACAGTTGCAGCTCATTCAGAACGCTGCAGCTCAAGTTTTAACCAGAACAAAGAGATCAGAGCACATCACCCCAGTATTTAAGTCCTTACACTGGCTCCCAGTCAGTTACAGAAAAGATTTTAAAGTTTTCCTACTGGTCTATGAATCACTGAATGGTTTAAGTCCAGAATACATGAAAGACACGTTGGTATCGACCCAGTAGGGCTCTGAGATCTACTGACTCAGGTCAGATAGTGGAGCCCAGAGTTCAAACCAGACATGGTGAAACAGCATTTAGCTGTTATGCTACACACAACTGGAACAGGCTACCAGCAGAAATGAAATCAGCCCCACTGTAAGCATTTTTAAATCCAGGCTTAATTGTTTTTAATATAAATCAATATTTTATGCTGTATCTCAGATCTTACACTTTATTTTAGTCTAACTTTTATTTCCTCTGCCAAGGAGGTTATGTTTTTGCCAGGGTTTGTTTGTCTGTCTGTTTGGGGGTCATCCGGATCACCGTCTGGGTCTGGGGGAGTTATATTTGTTTTCATCTTCAACTGTTACTGTATTTGTTTTTATGTCTTACTGTTTGTTTTTATGTAAAGCATTGCCTCGTCCTGACTTTTCTTTCTCTATCCCTTTTCTTTTTCTATATTTTTGATTGCAATGTACCTGCACTGTTGTCTGACTGGTGTCTTTGTTCAGATTCAAAAACAATAAAGTTGTTCATATATATACACACATACACAGAAATCATGATACTCTGAAATGCTCTGATTTAATTAAGAATCCTACCTCATTAAAAATATGTGGATTCAACTGCAGCACATTAATATCACAAATAAAATAATTATTTTATTCGAAAAGAATCTTGAATCTAGTTGATAATTTTACATACTTGGACTGCTTTCAAGTATAGCCTGTGCCTCATCCAATGTTTTCAGCATGCCTTCAGTCAGATCTTTATGTTTACCGATGACTGTGTAGCCATTCCAGATGTACATCATCTCCTAGACAGGGCATAGATCACACACAACAACAACATAGACAGGGCATAGATCACACACAACAACAACAATCAGTGAACTTTCATTAATATAAACTAACCTGAAAAATTAAGGCACTAGATGACATTTCTGATCAAAGTATTTCAAAGAAATGATGCAAAAACACACTGTATGGTAACAGAGGAAAAATCCAGTTCTGCTACAGATGCAGTGTGACAAGGCATACGGCCTTAGCAAGTACTGACCAGTGGAGGAGCAGGAAGACAAATGGGGTTTTCTGCCAGGTAGCGACGGGCTTTCCTGATGGCAAACTTCTCTGTCGGTAAAGATTTGCCTGCTATTTTCTGCTTTAGCCCTGGAACCTGCCTGCAATATACAATATGATAAAACATGTTTTAAAACACGTCAGGAATTTAGTAAAAATATGACTATATTACTGACTATACAGTGTATGCAGGAGATTTTAAAAATATCAAATGTTAAATTAGATTCCAAAATCACTACAGCATTTATATAGCTGTTTACCATCAATATATACAAAAGTTTCAAAGGCAAAACACCAAAAGAAAAAGTATATCTCTTATATTAGTTGAAGTTCATTATGACAAACAGGTGTCTCCCGAAACAAGAGATAAAGATATTACAGATTTGTCACTCTCATAGTGAATCATATCTATTTCATTGTATTTGCTGTGGGTAGTTTCGTACCTAAACAGAGTAAGTGCAGTCTCCCCAAAGGTTAGGCAGTCATCCTTAGTCAGCATGCTGAGGTAGGCTGCTTTCATATATGCATAGGTAGCCTGTGGGAATGAAAAAAGTAGTTACTATCCCATCTATCTTTTGAGTTGAGGAGAGAAAGTTTAATCTTGACGCTGGTTACAAGATGTGTTTGCTCTTATTTTTATTTTATACAAGCTGCTGTTTTGCCTTTTTGTCCAATCAGAAATACATAGATTTTGACTTATGTGTTGTTGCTGTCAGATGAAAATACGGCAACAAGTTTGGTGAATGTTAGAATATTTTTAATTTAATGACAAGAATTACAGAGTTTTTTCTACGAGCTGAGAAATGTTTATAATATTTCAGTTTAAAAATATTTTTATATGAGATAGAGCTATCAACTATGTTGAAAATCAGTTTGATGTTCGTTCATGAAAAGGTTACTCAACAATGTTGAGTAACAGTGCTTAGTGCTATATATATATATATATACACACACATAAGCAGACTTTCTGGAAGCCCTCAGCAATGCAGCTATTTCACAAGTCACCAAGTGTTAGAAAAATTGGATTCTTTTTGGCTTGTGGACTTTTTGGCTTACAGCAATGGTCCCACCCCAATCTTTTTTTTTTTTTTAACCATTTCCTGTTTTATTTTTGTGTATGACTCACCTTTCCTCTTCTTTCACATTCACTTCCTGCCCTTTCTGTAACTGTCTGCACTGCCCTGATGTGTTCCACCTGTCTGATTACTCACACCTGATTCCCATTGTCTCTCCTCTTCTAGTGTATTAGTGTGCATCTCCCTTATTTCAATTTATCTTTGTTCTATTGTGACAACAACTCCAGCATTGATTTCCTGCATTAATCACCCACTTGCCTAATCCCAAACTGGCTGCTCTCCCCTTGTCCTATCAACTTTTCCTGTATTTGTGCTTTCATGTGGGAGTAGGCTTTGAAAACTGCTTGTGCCTGAATCATGCCATTGAGACCTTCCCTCATGGTTCCCTCGTTCATATCAGTGATGGCTCACCTTGGACCAGGAGTTCTCCTTGCTGAGCAGGTCAGCGTAGAAATAGGCCATCTTCCAATGCCTCTTGTACGTAAAGCACCACATCAGCTCCCAGTAGCACATGTGGTGGAACTGCTTCCACTGCTGCTGAGCCTCACAACACTCCTCAAAACGCTTGATGGCCTGGCGAAAACATACACTCATTTTCATTCATATATTTTTCTTACACATATTCAGTTTGCATGTTGAATAGGTTAGTGATTCAACCAAATCTAATGTCTTCAAATGGCATGCTACTGCTTTCAATAATCAAAGAAGTAGGCCTATCTATTGTACTCATTTTATCTGCTTAATAGTAACTATCTTTATTTGATACTAATGGATTTTCACATCCATCAGTCTGTGTTTGACTAAGTGTGAAGAAGTGATTCTCATTTACACCATCCAGGTTGCCTTTGATCTCCTCTATTCGACCAGCGAAGAACAAGAAGATTGATCCCTAGGAGAGAAAAATCATACAGCGTGTTAAGCAACATCATGAATCAAATAATGTGGGAAACTTTAAAAAACAAAAACAGTGCTTAGTGCTGTCAAACCTTAGGATATTTCTTGAGATATGGTTGCAGCAGTTTCTCTGCATCTTCAACATCTCCCTCCCCAGTACCTGCAAGACACACACCCAACTACAGTAAGAGCCTTATCTGTATTTGTGGTTAGCTGCAGCTATGTGTGTGTGTCCTTGCTCACCCAGTATGAAGCTCATGAAGGTGTGATAACAGAGCAGCAGCATGTTACATAAAAAGGACCTGAATGTGCTTTCTGCTGAGCCCTCCTGAAGTTGCTGGAGACCAAACTCCTGCAGGGGCACACAGAATCACACACATGCAAGTGCACATGAGATAAACACTGAATTGAGTCCCATTTCAAGGGGGATCTGTTGTTCAATTAGCAAAAGTCTATTTTTCTAGCGTACTTTCAAGCAGCTGATCTGAACAGAAGGTCACATAGGTCACAGCAAGGTCTGTATATAAAATATGTAAATGCAAGTTTACTGTTTTATCTGTACAAAATGTATTCCAAGCAGAAATTAATTCAATCCAGATAATGTCTGCATTTACATACATTGAATCAGTGCTGACATAAATTTAAATTGTGCATTTAGAATGATAAATATTATGAATATGGCCCAGAAAAGTGATACAAAGTCAAAGCAATGAGCACTAAAAACATCATGTTCAACGCTGTCATTTCCACAAATTACAGGCAAGCTGGTGGAAACAAATGAGTTATCTATTTACTTTCTAGTGTCATTCTCAAAGCACAGAATGATTCATGTTCCCTGTGCAGCATCTCTAACTGGAGACATTACACCGTTCATACTCCTGTCAGTCATAACTGGCTATTGCTTTTCTGAAGAGCTTACCTTATTACCCGAGAAACCAACAAACTCCAGCAGCTTGAGCGTCCGCGTGGGCAACATGGAAATCATCTGCAGAGGAGCAATGGAATTAAAGGGCTAGTAACGGGGTTCTTTCTTTGGTAACACAAAATCAGTGGATTGCAAGAAAATGCAACATACAAACATATGTATAGGAGCCAGTAATTAAAGATGTTTCCAAACTACAAAACTTCCTCTGCAGATAAGTGAAACAATCAAAGGAATGTGCAAATGTCTATATTATATAAATGTCTATATTATATACATTTCTCTAACTGACAGCTTATTTCACAATACTGCTGAATTGCCTAATTGGCAGCACTATATTTGAACCTCCTTGAAATTCTTTGTATAAAGAGCACATTTTTATGATACTGTGTAGATGATAATAAATAAACATGAACACAAAAGAGCAGATGAGCAGTCAACTTTTTCTGCCGTTCTACTGTTTTTTATATGTTTGTCAATTTCCAAACATCTAATGTGTAAGGTCTTTTGAGATTAAACTTAAGATAATCAGGAAGTCCTTTTTACACAGTTTTGATGTGAATAACTATTCTTTGACCTGTGTTTAATTAAAAAAGTATTACAATCTACTTACTAGATTAAAGGCTCCTACTCCCAATTTAACACCACCCTCAAAATGGCCATGGTTTTCACCATGAGTGTACCCAGTGGACTGGAGGACTGTGTGAAGCTCTCTGAGATCAAAATAAAAGGAGTAGATTAGAGACGAAAAGTCAATGTGCGACAAGGCAACAACAAAGGTAGAATACTTACTTGTATGTCTGGTAGCTGTTCCTCACTTTGATTCCTCCTTTAATGAAACTGATCATATTTTCATCCTGAGCAGACAAGTGAGAGTGAGTTGTAACACAATTTAAATTATCAATGGTGGCAGAATCAGACTATCTGAGAAATCCTTATTCCTGACCTGGAGGAAGGTGAGTGCTGCCCTCTGGAGGAGACACTCAGCATAGCAAACCTCAGCGTGCAGTTCCTCTAAGGTGAAAATGATTATGTCACAGTCAGTCAGGCTGCACCGAAAAACACACAGGCATGCATACACATACACCTATAGTTCTTTAGCATGAGTACAAAAAAAATTCAAACTTGTGGTCATAACTTTTAACATGAACAACTTCCATACTGAACAGTACAAGCCTATACTGACCTTCTGAGAAGTTTTTGGAGAAACTTGACTTCTTGCGGTGTCTAATAAAGATAGCACACAAGTTATGTATAGTTGTTACATTGCACTGTTCTGTCTTTCTTTTCTTATCTTGTTTCAAAGCAAATCAGTTACTCATTCTTGCAAATATAAGATGCTGAGCTGTTGACAGAGCATTGATGTCCTTGTTAGTAATCAAAACCTTGAAAAGGAGAACTGCAATATTTGAATCAGCTGCTTTTCAACAATCTTTTCTAAAATTCTGGAGAGGAGAGGAAGTTTAGAAATAGGTCTATAGCTCTATGACAGGGAGGGGTCTGGGGTTTTTTTTGTTTCTTCAACAAAAGTTGGACAATAGCCTGCTTCAAATAGCTAGGGACATCCCTGATAAAAGAGGATGGTTTCATAGTATTAACTAAACAGAGACTGATGCATTTAAAAATCTTAAAAGAACAGTTTGAAGAGGTTGTCCTTTTTAACAATACTATAATATTGTCTATAGATACAGGACAAAAGGAATCTACATGGATGGATTTGAGAAACTAGTACTACTAATGAACGGTCTGGATGAGGGTGGGTTTGCTGTAACTTTTACAACCTTACCAATAAAATACCTAAGAAAGTTATTGTAGCAACCGTTAGTGTCCTTGAGAGATAAAAGTATCAAACGGGACCTTAGGTGGAAGATTTATGGAAGACAAATGCCTTGATAAGTAGTAAAATATGAACTTTTATAAATTTTTTTTGGTTTTATCACAAGACTGGATGACTAATCAGAGACAAACTTAATTTTTCTGCAGCTTAATGGATTTTGTTTGAGGTTGAACTAAAAAACAGTTTCATCATAGCCCATCATCAGCACATTATTTCATTCTGGTGTTGTAGGAAATACTCACCGTTGACAGATAGCCTGGGCGTCCTTCATGGTGTTTCCTGCAGCCAAGATGTGCTGGGGGTCAAATGTCATCATGGCCTGCATCTCTAGGATGGTGGCATAAGTCAGGGCATGATACATGCTGTCTTTTGTTCTAGAAAAAAAGACAAGATGCAAAAATTGTTTTCGTTCCTTTGTCTTTGAGAGCAAAAGAGGAAGTGACACATGCTTATCAAAACATTGATGTGCACTGTTTCTGGCTGTGAAAATTGAAATGACAATTGGGGAGAAACCTTTTGTAAGAAAACTGTGAGAAACCTAGGAGATTCATAGAGCAGTCAGCAATCATGTAGAACATACAACAGAGGAATAATGTGCATGCAGATGAGATTACTGACTGATACTTAATTCCCACTGACAATAGATGGATATACTTTGAGGACTAAAACCACACCTCTACACACAAAAGACCGAGTGTCTATTTATACTTGCTTTTGTTGGTATGTCATGTGACATTCTGCATTTAAGAAAACAAGTTCTCTTACAGTAGATGTCCTTGTTCCACTTATAAACTATTAAATATAACTATAAAAAAACAACAATATCAAAAATGTGGTATTGCTGCTAATATGCTAGTCTATAGCCTACAGTCACGATTGATGGAAAAAAACAGCTTCATACTTACTACTTTACTTTGTCTCGATACAAAAAGATTATAAACTACAAACGTAGATTTGTAGCAGCACACACAAAGACATGTCTGAATAACCATGGTAAAACATAAAGGCTGAGGTGTGCAGGAATGCTGTCAGTCTACATAACAAACATTTCAATGCCCTTCACGACAGATGGACGCAGATGTGACAAGCCTCTGTGATGTTACTCTGAGCTCAAACCAGATGACTTTTACAACCACTAAAATACATGTGTGAACAGCACATGAAAACATGAATACAAATGCATGCCAATAAATGTACTGCTTAATTATTTTTTTTCTTCTGAGCAATTTTGATGGAGAAAAGACCCGACTAGATAAAAAAGCAAGTGATACAGAGATCTACATCTTCACTATGACTTGTGGACATAAGATAATAAACAATAAATCAGGATTTAAAATTTTGCAAGCAGAGCTTACTGTGATTTAATTCTCCACCTTAAAGAATTTTATTCAGCAACCAATCAGGAAACAAGAACCAACTTGAGTGAAAGCAGACAGTCAGAGAAGGCGGAGATAGAGAGAAGGCGACTTAGAAGCAGGGAGGTTTGCCTCTCTTACATTTCCATTGCGTCAGGCTTATGTAATAGCGCCCAAACCTCTTAGGACGGAGCTGTGAGGTAAATTGAATTGCTGTTACTTGTGCTGAAAGTGGCAGAGAATTCCAAATATTTCACAGCAGCACTCAGATATGTTTTAGCCAGTATCGCCTCATGGCTGAGGGATACAATGGCATTCGTCCTTTTGGTGGCACTGAAGCTGGCTCTCCCACATATTTTCAGCAAAATGTTCCATAAAAGTTTTGGACGCTTGAATTCATGCACACCTTGTCTTCCATTCTGCATGTGTTGCAAACAGTTAGGAAAAGCAGAAATAGCACATTTTCCACTGCATGCAAAGAAGTTTATTTCTGTCAATCATCACTGTATTTATTGTGTTATTCTAAAATGAGATATGAATCATCATAAAAAACAGCAAAACTTGAAAAGAACAATATCACTGAGTCTCTCCAAGAAGAAACTTCATCAGTTGTTGCATTATATGTCATGTACAGCAAACTGCCTACACCCATTCATTGCTACAGCTGTGAGGAAGAGCAGCTGAGTGGGAAAATAAGATTGCACTGTTGTGACTGCACTTGGTCTGGTGGCATGTTTGAACAGAGAGCTGGCAAATAAAACTAAGCCTGCAGATTTAATGAAGAAAAGGCATAGAGGAGAGAACTCAGAGTCTGTGTCATAAGAGGTGAAGCATACAGCCTGGGCACAACAGAGCTTAAATATTTGGACATGTATAATCATGGTTAGCTAAATAAGATTTATGTTTTTTATCTATTTATATTATAACACAAATAGCTAAATAAATATTCATGCAGTATAAATTGCTCATGGACATTAGCTGAGTCCAAACTAATTCTAGTCGAGTATATCAAAGTTAGGAAGAAGGCTATAAACAAGAAATGAACCACGACGACAAATGGGCCAGTTGGTAAAACATATTTCAAACCACAACACGACACACATAAACTTCAAATTATCCCACAAAAACATCAGACAGCACATCTGCAATTAATTTCCAAAGCTTGATTCTCCTCTCAGTCTCTCAAACTAATAATAGCTGTTTTGTTAGGTAAATGATACATACAGTCATGTTCATACATCACATAAGATCAAACATCAAACCTCTTTGTGTCAGAAAATTTAGATATTTCTTTCAGACTAACTTTCATCATTTTCTGTTTCCAACCTCTCCATGGTGAGGAGTTGCTGTTTTTCACAAGTTTATATCTCAATTTTACAATTTCACATTTCTGTGAAATTTTGATGAGTATTTTTATGACATTTATAAAAATTCATTATAATAAAACAGAATTTAATAAACAAAATGTATTACATCATAAATCAATAATGAAATAAATAGTCACAGCCTTGTTCACATATTAATAGTCAGACATCAACTCTGTGACCTCACTGAAAAGGAATCGATATTTAATTCCTGGCCCAACACATCACAACGAGAAAGATGAATGTTGAGTCCTGCAAGTGTACTCCCACTGTCATAAAATGTGTGTGTGTGTGTGTGTGTGTGTGTGTGTGTGTGTGTGTGTGTGTGTGTGCATGCGTGCGTGTGTGTGTGCGTGCTGCACTGCAGAGCTCTAGTATACCTTGGTCCCACCTGACTGCATCAGAACACAGCTGGAGGAAGGAGAAAGGCGAGATGGACTAAATAAGAAAGCAGACAAACACTTCTGAGAATGATGCTTATGTTTCACCTCTGTAGAGCGTTTTGTTCCCTACAGAGTCCTTCAGTGTTTATCTCTCTCATGCAGGGTTGCAGATGTCATCACACCTTATATAATATTACATATTAGAGGCCCTAAGCCATTGCCTTTCTCACAGTCTCCCCTTTCTGAGCAGCAAGCAGGAGAATATAAATGTATTTGTGCTGTGTTTTTGTTTTTTGTACAAAGCAAACAAAATAAATCGCTGTCTCAATTTGATTGGTGTTGCATTCAAATGTTAAGATGCTCACTAAAAAATACCACTATAGTGTCTGACATCACAATGGAGCTCTCATGGGACTCCTCAGGCCTTCTTCTCTTTTCTCTAGTTCTAGTTTTAATCTCTACTGATTTCTAGTTCGTAATGCTTCACTGCATGTGCAAAGTTAACCACCTGGGATCATAACAGCTGAAAACATACATATTTGCAACTTCTGTTTGTTCAGGTGCACTTGAACAATGGGAAGAAGCAAGGATAGCATACATGCTGTAGAGCTGTGTGAAGAATCCTGAGACAAAAATGATGACACCTACTGAGCTGCTGAGCCTGCCAAACATTAGGTGTCAGCAGCTATAGATGCTGCCTGGGTAGATTTAGACAGATTTTCCTTCAGGTGGTAATATTTCACAAATCCTGATTTGGATACTGAAGCATATTCTGTTTATGACACCAGGAAAGTCCCTTGGCAACACAGTATGTATGTAATGGTACAATGAAAGTCTGGATAATCGAGTCTGAGTCAAAATTCTAATAACATTACTTAGAACATTTCCAAATTCCTAAATACACTGTAACAACTATTATCAACAACGAACGCACCAAACTGACAATATATGTTGCACAAAGAATGTGCACAGTGACAGGAAGCTGTTATAAGGCAGCACAGAAAAAAGGAAACTGGGGCTAATCGGTGGGACACAATCCCAGAGAGAAGCTAGAGGGTGGAGGATGATACAATAAAAGATAATAGATAAGTGACTGAACAATGGAGTAACATGATGACACAATGTTGGAATACAAAACTGGAGGAAGTAAGTGTTTGTGAATGGAAGTCAAAGCCACACATCAATCACATAAAACCTGCAGCCATAAAATCATCTGAACAGCATCAGCTGCAAACCAAAGTTCCTTTAGCCCATCCTAATACAGACAATATATCCTGAAATATTTCCAACCTGTTCTTGTGTACCTCCATATAACTTGGGGGCTCAACAGTCACATAAAAAGGAATGGTCAAAAACAATGTTGCAGAGGCCCAGATATCTTGACTTTTAGTTACAGATACGGGTCACTACGCAAAGACACTGGATCCTACATTCACTATAGTGCAACACAATTTCTTCTTATGGACAGGAATATAAACAAACTTCCAATTTGTTTAATCCTCTCAGTCTAGTAAATGTTTACATTTCAAGTTTCAAAAAGTAAGACTAATAAAAAAAAATCACAAGTTAAATACTAATACTCTACAGCGCACTACAGTGTCGTAGAGGTAGAGCGCTTGCCACACTGAGCTTTGCTCATAAGCAGCTGACCCTGGTTTGAATCCCAGCCGGAACGATCCTTTGCTGTATGTCTTTTCCCATCTTGCTCCCATTATTTCCTGTCTAGCTACTATATAATAAAGGCATCTGTACCGCAAAAAATCTTTAAAAACTAATCTGGATGTGTAAAATCAATGGAGTGCCTCTAAAAATATTGGTGCCGCATTGATTTTAAAATACGTATCATTTAAAGGTATGAATATGTGCTATAAATACATGTCTGTTTTTGGGAAGGCAGATTTTTATCTCCATTGTTCAACAGCAAAGATTGAATGTTGCTTGTGAATGAAATGAATGCCTGCTTGACAAATACTGTGAAGATGGTTCACTTACATAGAGTTTTGACATTGCTGCATCCATCAAAAGATAAGACAGACATTAAAAGGCAGGTTCACAATTTTTCAAGTCAGACAACAGTCAGGTACCTGAATGAACACTGAAACAGGTTTTTCTTGCTGTAATCCTTCTGCTCATACTGGAGAAGATCTCTTCATAATGTATACTTACACTGCAAAGTGATGTGGGCCAAATCCACAGTCCTCTTTCTGTGCAGAAATGTATTTGAAAGTTTTTCTGAAGCTAATATGAAGCTTTGGGCATCCAAATTAGTCAAATCGTGTAGATATCTTCAGCTCAACAGGGAAACACTGTCCGAGGAAATACTTGAAAGAGCATTTGAAGGGGATCTTTTAAAAGCCAGTATGAACAGGAAAAATGGCAACAGTGAGAAAAACTTTTTCAGTGATTATTTGGGCACCTGACTGCTGTTTTAAGACTGATTTAAAAATTGTGAACCTCTCCTTTAAAGCTTGTCTTTCGTTACGATACACATCACTGCCCTGAAGTGGAGTGAGATGCCTCATTGCTATCACTAGCAGGCCTGCCATCAAGCCTAAAGCTACAGCAATACGGGGTGCTCTCTGTTAACATTAGCAGAGAAAAAAGGTGGTGAAAGATGGTAAATGCAAGAGAGGAACAATTAGATTAGGACACAGCATTGGTATAGCAAGGGGTACAACATTAACTGTGGATGCTAAAGGCTAACTACTTAGGCACTAAGCTAAATAAACCATGTAGCTAAGCTTACAGGGGAGCGTACCTATGTTCCCCGGGTTCTATGTTCCCCGGGTTCTATGTTCCCCGGGTTCTATGTTCCCCGTTTTTTGTCTGGACCGGGGAACATAGAACCCTTTTTTGAAAAGAGGGTTCTATGTTCCCCGATACCGGGGAACATAGGACCCGGGGAACATAGTTTACCCCGTTTACAGAGGAGCAACAGAAGCTGCTCAGGTTACTACTGAAAGACAACTAAGAGATTATAAACAGTGGTCATCAATCTCACACAATTCAGAAACAGTGTATCAGCACACCAGCATGCTGATTTGCTGATATGTGAATGTATGAATGTTAATAAGCTGTTGATAAGAAAGCACAATGTTTATCATGTTCACCATCTCTGTAGTGTTTTAGCATGTTAACACTATCTCACGTGCACCAAGTAAAAGTACAACATCCAATTTTAGACACTTTTTAGGAGTGCTCTAGCAACTCCAAATTTAATCTCAGCACCCCTAAAAATGAATAAGTTATTAGTGTTTTTTTGTTTTACTTGGAGGGTATTATAGGTCAAATTCTCATTAGAGCCCTCCTAAAGGGCTAATCTTACAATCTCTCCCCTAGCAACATCTATAAGCCCCTTTTCAAGTAGACATTTTGTCATAGGAGGAAAAACACAGGATGGTGCTATTATATTGAAGTGTCCTTGTATGCCAGTAAGCAGAATACCAGGATCCTGAAACTGAAGCAGCTAAATGGAATTAAGCCATTATTCAGCTACTGTGATATGCCAAAATGACCTTAATGAAAAAGGCATATGGCATGTGTATACAGTTCCCTGCTGAAAATATTCACATTTCAATATCTCAGAATGCAAAAATACCCCAAATACTAAAAACACAGCTACTTGCAGGCACAAAGACTTCTGTTGGCTCTAATTCATTCTATTTGTCGCACAGAAGAACAGAAGCCAGATGGGCTGGATCAATGCTAGCTTGTTGCACAAGGTGTGCTCTTACCTGCATCTGAGTTGTGTCTGCGCCTCCTCAAAGTCATTTTGGAGGAATAGGTCTAAGGCAGCCATGCAGTCCTCTAGAGCCAGCGACAGGTCAGATCGCGAGCACCTGGGCAACCAAAAAATACACACAATGTGAATGATGAAGGGTATACTGCATTCTTGGTTATTTGAACAATATTCAAATGAATGTACACATCAGTTTTATCAAAACAAACAGCTTTTGAATGTGCTTGCTGCAGGACAAACTTAACAGACTTAAAATTCCATGAGGAATATTTTTTTAATGTAAAACTGTGGAATCACATTTAAGGATCCAAAATATCCACCTCACTTTCATCTGCCACCAACCAGTGTCTCTCTCTGTGTCTATGTCTCTCTGCTGCAGTGACCCTGTTCTCATTCTGCATTCCTCCAAATACTGACCTACTACAGAATAAGTGGGATTTTGATATATTCTCTTTCTGTATTCGTCTTTTATTAAATCATTTCTTCTCCTCTGCTCTCCTCCTTTCCAAGTGCTTTTGTGTTTGTGCTATTACTGTTTGCATCACATTGCAGGCAGAAACATAATGTTTCTGAGTTCATTTAATGGTGCACATGACCCTCACGAGACAGAAGTATAGAGAGCACAAGTCATGACTAAACATTAGGCTCTCTTTCTTCATGACACACTTTCCCTCCCCTTCTAATACGCTCACTGTGCTGATAATGCATCTGCTTAAATTAGCGTTTTATTTCCACTTCGGGGTGAGAAGAGCACATAGCATGGAAAAACACATTAGCATTAAGTTATGCTAAATGAGCTGAGCAAATGATTTGGTGAATATGAAACTGTAATGGCTTACAGGAGTATCAGACTAATGTCATCATTAATCTGATTCATTGTGCCTTTCTAAAAATCTACTTTTTCCTTAGGTTCAGTTGTTGTCATTTATGTTAATTTGTATAACCAAAAGCTTGAAAAAGTAGCACATTGTATGAATTGTGCATCTGATTTGTATGTTGCTGGTTTGTTTTTGTGAAATCTTTTTTAAAAAAATTGTTAAATGTAGTTGGAACATCCAGGCTACCATATTGATCACATGAGCAGTGGCAACAGTTTTCCATTTGTATTTAACAGCTGGAATGTGGTCAGTCAATATCAACCCTTTCACTCAGAGTTGAGAATGCCAGCAGCAAACAGATGCATGAAAACTAAGAATAGAATACTGCACAACTAATCTGTATAGCGATGACTAATAAACAGCATTCCCTTTACATTCCTGCCCATTAGAAACACAGAGGAACTAGAAACTCATCATACACACACAGACAAACATACACAGCACCATAAAGGAGCACACACACTAGTGCAGCTCTGGCTAATGACATGCGGGTGACTGCTGTGTTCACCATATGACCAGCAGCAGACTGTGCTTCCTGATAACAGCACAGAGATCACGACGCAACTGCTGTTAGTCCAGTATATAAATGCATGTTGCATGAATGTGCTTTTTGGTGAGCACACACACTCATTAAATCCATATTAATTTGATACCAGAGTTAAAGTTTTCAAGTGTTCTGACAAAGCTGATGAGACAAACAAATGTTACCGATGAGAATTTGTTTTTTTTTTTCCATGTTCAAGTGTGAATGTGCTTCCAATCCACAGTTAATGAGGTGCTAAATATTCTCTATTGTCTCAAAGCCAATTCATAAAAGCACTTAAATAATACTACAATACAGTGTTATAACAATATCAGCATATTTGATTTACATTCTGTCATGTTACAGTTGAGTGCCCATGATCAACCAAGCAGGATCAATATTTCAGACATCAACTTTGCAAAAGAACACATTGAAAAGAAGTAACATCCTGGACAGTATGTGTGTTGATGTCATTGTAATTTCAAGGATAATGCTGTGGAGTCACATGTCTTCCCCCAGCGGCCACTGACTAAATCCAACCAATCCCACAAGAGCTTCCTCTGCTGTGTCGAAACTGTTTCTGTCCATATGAGTAGAGGTGCAGTGACTGTCACTTTTTATTAAAGCAAAAACCTTACACAAGAACAAGAAGCAATTAAATGAATGCCTGTTCATTACAAACACTGTATAGTGTGAAAGACGGTATAGATGCCAGTTTTGGCAGCCATGTTTCTAGGGACAGGGAAACTTAATCTAGACTTAGCAATTGTTGCTATCCTTGTGCTAACTTTTCATACATTTTTCATTTACTGCATACAAATGAAGATATTACACTCATATTAACCCATATCTAAACCTAAACACACATAATTATTTAACATAAATTAGTCATATAAAAGAGGTTCTAACCAAGCTGGAGTTTGATCACCTGTTTACAAAAAATAGCAGTAATTTTCAAGGCATTATGGTAGTTTAGAGTACTTGTTTACTCAAGAGCAGGAACACATGAATATTGCGTTATGGGTATGCCTAAATATGTTTATGTTTCAGAAACATTCATGTCGTTAAAATTGTTTTGATCCAAGAACAGTAAACTAAGAACAGTGAAATATGACAATAATTTGCTTATAGGTAGAAACTAGCTCAACTGGTCCTGACTGACTGGAAAGAATCATTTTGGTTGGATTAATCCTTAATAGACAATAGACATGCTACAGACATTGAAGAGGAAAGCATAACATTATCACACAGTGGATGACTGTTCTTTAGATGGAAACAATAATTGGCAATTGTAGGAAAGAAAGAAAAGGCATCACAGTCCAGCACAATGAGGAGAGTCTGCTAGGTTCAGGATGTACATACTATACATTGTCCCAATAATTTAATGTAATTTCCAGTCAGCAAGTCTGAAATTTTTGACTGATTTCTCCAGAGAGCAACTTGCACAATGATGATCATTATCATGAAGGCACACACACACACACACACACACACACACACACACACACACACACACACACACACACACACACACACACCACTTAGCAAGCACACAATCACTGTGCACAACCCCACATGTGCTCATACACACAGAGAGAGACACACACACCTATGCATGAACACTCTTTTTGGGAGTGACGAAGCATTAGTTAATCGAACTTGGATCCCACAATTGCACCAGCTGGTATAAAATTTACAGAGGCCTCATGGCACTGATCTGTGACGCAAAGGAGCTGTTCTATAATAAACCAAGCAAGTTTGCTCACATGCCTGAGTGTCAAAACTGGAACACACACACAAACATAGTTCCCCTCACATGATATCGGCAAGAAAACATAACACACACATATACACTGGTTATCATACTTCGACATACTCAATGACACACGTGCCATCCCAACATGGAGCAGTAGTGAAGTATCTTACCCATTTGACAGTGTCTCTTCCTCTCCTGACATTTTCATCTGGCAAAGTGTGAGTGTGTGTGAGAGAGAGAGAACAGTTCTACAGAGAAAGAGGGAGTGTGCGCAAGAGAGAGAGAGAGAGAGAGAGAGAGAGAGAGAGAGAGAGAGAGAGNTAACAAAAACTGCAGAAGTGAATGTGAGCCTGGAGGCCTTTCCAGCAGTGCAGTGTAATGGTCTGTGTCTTTCTGTAGCAGCAGCAGCAGCAAGAGCAGAAGCAGCAGAAGGGCAGACGGGTGCAAGAGAAAGAGGGAGGGAGGGGTGGGGCGGAGGTATGAAGGGGAGAGAGAGGATGGAAGAGAGAGAAAAAGAGGAGGAGGAAGGACGCAGCAACAGCAATCTTTAATAAGATTGGGATGACTATCACACAGAAAACACATTCACACACACACACACACACATGCACACACTCTGACCCACCTCTTCCGATAATTACCCTCATACTCCACTCTGATTGGTTGAAAACTCAGAGGTTGGGCTAAATGCCCACGATTCACTTTATATAAGATGTGAAACAGCAAAAAAAAAAAAAAAAAGAATTAAATACATAAATAAAACATGCACACAATCAGGGCAGAGAGGGGAGTGAGAGAAAGAACTTAAAAAATAAATAAGTTACAAAAGCTGTTACAAATAAGAAAAGTGCAGGTTTAAGGTGAAAAAAAAGGGACTGCTGTACGGTGTGCTGTGAGGATCTCAGCTGGTCCAGCCTGCTGCAGTGGCAAAGGCTGAACACTGCAGCGACCAAACAGTCCAGAAATAGAAGACATAGATACAGCACAGCAGCCCAGAGAGGCATAATGTGAAATCATGAATGAAACAGTGCCAGGAGTTATGGTGTTTTATCATCATAAAGAAGAGCACTCCACATCAGATTGTGTAAGTAGAGAGAGAGAGAAAGAGAGAGAGAGNTTGTTGAAGAGGACTGACTTAACTCACATTTCAAAACAGCGGTTGAGCTAAACATAAATATTTCTCATTATGTTCAACTCAATCTTATTCCTGCTACTGCTTATGCTGGCTCACTGACAAGACTTACTGATACATCTAAATGTAACAGAGGTATTGTTAATGCTATTAAATAGACTATGACAAGGCAAAATGTCTGCTTAATTACACTGTGACAAGGCAAAATGTCTGCAGTGGAAATATCAGAAAAGTGCTGAGATGATTAATCCTTCCATAGCGAGGAAGGATTAACAAGCATATGTCAATGCCAAGAAAAAATATGTCAATTGTAACATTCAATCAGCCCATCTGTCCCCAGAATATTAGATTATTCACTTCCTTTGGCAATAGTAATCTGTATGCATGCACTAGATGTTTGTGCATCATACTTGTACAACTGGAATAACCTCTTATGGTGCCCAGAGAAAAAGTTTGTTGTCAAGCCCTCATTGACCCCTATATGTGGTAGTACTCTAGAGCTGATGACATAACTAAATCATAGGTCAACTGACATAAAATCATTTCTCAACTATCTTTTTATAGAAAAAAATCAAGGAGCTAAAATGGCCTGTTTCAGACAGAGGCTGAACTGAGGAGCTGCATAAAGGGCAAAAGGATAAATATGGAGCAAAATGAATGAATGATGAATCATGCAACAATATGGAGCTTCAGATTAAAAGTATATAAGTGTGCATTATATATTCCCTTTAATTGCCAGTCATTTGTAATGCAAAATACCAGCTCAGGTTGAACCCTTTGTAAAACATGAATGGATACAGCAAATGGAAGCCATTAATTTTAAATTGATTTTTAAATAGAACATTGTAAACAGTAGTGCTTAATTAAATAAATCTAGGAATAATTATTTTGCAGCCACAATATTGTAAAATAAAAAAGACAGTTAAATAGAACAGTAGCCTATAAAACAGTGATGCAACAGCAACTTAATTAAAATTGTTTCTTTGCATATGTTGCATGTGGCAGTCTTGCTGGTAGGAGCACTCAGTGGGAAGCACTGCCACACCTCTGACATGATCTGCTAATGTTAACTCTTTGTCTAACAGGTGTGAAGTGATCAATTCTTCTTTGTCCATCTAAAACAAGAGCACAGTGCAGCTGTTTTAATAGTGGCGAAGAAGAATTGTGTCAGAGCTGAGCTAATGGATCTAGATGGTAAATAGATAACTATCTGGTATCTGATCAGTGCCTGGATTCCAGTACTCGCCAATACTGATGCCTGCATTTTTGGCAGTATTGGAGACATTTCTGATAGTGCTATCAGAATCAGAACAACTAATTTAAAATCAAGATTTTGACACAGGATGATAAGATAAAGGTCATAATAACTGATATTGTACTTAAGTGGTAGAAGCTTCTAACTAATTATTCATTAATCAAAGTATACAGACCCAAATAATATGGTGCAAAACCTGGAATTTTTGTCCAAACTGACTGGGCTAATGTCAGTATTTCTTATTTAAACAACAAATACAATTTCTGTCTGGAAAATAGAAAAAAAATACAAAAACCCCCCAAAAAAACAGTAAAATAAATTGCGAATGTTTGATTACATACACGCGCATGTGCATATGCACAAACACATGCCATAGTAACAGTTATTGCATCGAGAGAGCAAAAAAAACGTGCAGAAATATAAGGGGAAATCCATCTATCATTATAGACTAGTAAAAAAGAAAAAGTTGTTGCTTCCATCTCTCGTGTGTGCTGTGAGGAGCACAGAGGATCATGAGTTTTGTAGATAATTAGATTTGATGTGCTGCTGTCCTCATGGTGGAGAATTGGATTTGGCAACCGAAAAACAAGGATTTATGACTCCAGGAATGTTTCAAACAATTTAGGCTGTTAGTTTTAATTTAATAATATGCTAATCTTCATTGTTATTGTGAACCACACAATACTTATTCATTCTAAACATTTATAATCTCATCTCCACATAATACTAATACTAATTCTTAGCGGGTTTTGCATTTTTAAGTACATGGAAAAGTGACACAATTACGTACACTTTAAAAAGTCAAAGTTAATTTTAACAATTGATAAACATAACTGTGTCACCTTTCAATGCACACAGGTGGTGCAACTCACAACTTAAAAATAATTGTGAATGGTGGTGACACAGCTAAAGAAGTATTAAATAATTGAAAATACTATTTACTTTCTCTCTCAAAATGAAGACAAAAGTTGATTCTCTTATAATGACTGCACCATAAATATACCATGAATATTAGTACATATAATACCTACTGTACCAGTGTAGTATGAAATAAAGTCCCATCAAATGTAACTACACATGGTGTGCTTTCTTTATGTTTATACCAGCATTGAGTAGCTCAAGAACCTCCCCCCACTGTTGGTCTACAACACAAAAACAAAGATTACTGCTATTGTTTCTAAGAGAACCAGACTGATATATTGGTCAGCCAATAATATTAGCCAAACACAGATATTTCTGTATTGGCATATATGTTATCTGATATTTAAATAAAATTTAATTTAAAAAAGTTTTTTTATAATTCTTAATTCAAGTTTAAAATATATGAATACAGTGTATCATTTAATATATATGAAAATACACTTTTTTGTGTTTTTTATTTATAACTAGAAAAGCACGGAGAGTGCAGACCTCCAGCATAAAACTAATACAGTAGAAGATGAAAACAAATATAACCCCACCTCCCACCCCACAATTAGAGCAGTTCCACAACTGGGAAGTCTAAAAGGCACCCTATATTGATAGTCACTCTATTTTGGCCACTATTGTGTGTGACGTTGAGATACTTCATTAGATCAGAGTTGCTTACAACTGACGTGGACAAACACTTGGACATAATGTACACTTCACATGTACGTTCTTGCCTTTTACCTCAAACAGATTAAAGTAGTGTCTGTACTTCCACTTTAAAAATGCCAACTTTCCTCAAACTTGCCATTGCAGCCATTTTCCTCTGCTAGTTTGAGTGTGTGAGGCCGCTCTGCTGTGTAGTAGCTGTAGTTTGTGTGTAAACTGAACACTGCCTCTGGTTGGCTTAGCATGAACGCTAACCATCATCACTTATGTGGTTCTCTCGTCCTTCCCTCCTCCCTCACCAAAAAAAAAAAAAACAAAAAACAACTGTAGCTGCTGTGACTGAGAGACAAGTTGGCAACAGCCTCAATGAGCTTCAGTTTGTAATGTGCCCCATTACCCCGTAACGGCGTAAATAGTAATTAATTAGTAACAGCGTTACTGAACAAAGTAACGCTGTTAGTAACACTGTTTATTCCCATTACTGTTGGCAAGGTAAAGCAATTTGTCTTTGTGCTGTAAATTAACCATGAAATCCGGAGACTTTCAGTGAAATGTAGTTTCTTGGCACATGATGTGAAATTGTGCAGACACAGATACAAGTTGTAAGTCTTCTAATCAAAGACTTGTTTTGTTTAGTAATGTTTAACACAAACAGACACAAGTATCATCGGTCTGCTACAAACCTTAACATGCTTTAATAGTACTGTAATATGTGAAGAAGACTACTGGATCACATTAGAATATTAAACAAGAAAAAAAATCATATTTACGCACATGCTGGGATACCTTGGCAGAAGGGGTGGTGTTATTCTCAGTTTCTCTCTGTCTGAATTACCGACATGGCAAACAGCCAGTGACCTCCCAATGACCTTTACATCAACATGCCACCACAATATATCAATAAGTCCTGTCCTGCAAGTCAGCTGAAACTTGTAATCTGCTTCATTCATGCAGTTACCATGCAAATTACTGCTCATAGTTTTCACCGCATTGTTTTAAATGGGCTTACAGCACAAAAGGAACACTGACAAGTTTATTCAGAGAATTTCTATTGTGATCTGAACCCGAGTTTTGCTTGACATCAATTGAGAGTTAGAGTTAACTATCTGATCTTACCCATTAGATGGATCAGTTGATTCCAGATCATCTTTGTTGTCTGGTAACTGCAACCTGAAACAGAGGAACAAAATCCAGGCCTTTTAGAGAAAGGTGGGTGTAATCTCAAGGGATGAAATCCATCTGAAAGGCCAGCTATTGTTTGAGGAGCATGATCGTGAGAGCAATAAAAACACCAGCACATATATATGTGGAGACTCATTTGTTTCTGTTTGATTTTTTGAGGACATTTGTTGATATATTAACTTGGCAGTTTTAGAAAAGAGTCTTTGAATTAGTCTAAAGTGAAAGTTAATAGTGTTGAAATGGAAGTTCAAAGATCCAAGTTTAACAGAAAGATGCAATACTTTTATTTTAAAATATATGACTGAAAATTGCATCCCATACCCGCTTTTGGCATCAGTAGAATTCATTATGGAAATAATTTAATGCATGTCCCTCAATGAGTTACAACTTAAAGATATACTTACTTGAAGTCTGTGATGATGTTATCCAGGTCTGGACTATTCATTACTGACAATCTGAGAGAAAAAAAAAACTATCAGTCTGTATGTGACTCAGCTGTAGCAGTTAAAATCTTCACAACATTTATTATTTCATTGTAATTACACTTGTCATCAGGGTGTGTTATTCTCTTTGTGGCACAGCTTAATGTTAATGACTGTAAGAGTAAATGCAAATTTACCGGCTTGGGGAGTCCGGGCTATCTTCTGCCTGCACAGCCTCCCTGTGAAGAGGTCAAAGGTTAACTTTGAAAGAATGTATGAATGGATCTCATGATGGTGAGAAGAGTACATTACTGACATACTGTGAGTGTGATGAGGGGGACTGTACAGATGAATTAAAATAATTAACAGCATAGAAAAACTTGCATGTGTTGAATAAAAGAAGGTAAATTCCAAATGTATTCATCAGCTGAATGGAGAACTGACACAACAACAACAAGCAAATGTCAGCAAAACACAAGAGCAAATGGCTCAATCATCCTTCAGAGAGAGAAGCCTGCATCCATCTCTCTAATTGGCTCAAATAAAAGATGGGAACAGCCTGTGCCAAGTTTGGACTGAGGCTGCTCTCTCTGACACTGCTTGTTGTTATTTGTATTTTTATTTACTGATGATATTCATTCAAAAAACAAAAAAAAGTGTTGATTTTTATTCAAGCCGAGCCTCAGCATTAAGCATATAAACTGATAAACTGTCAACTTAAACATGACCTTTTAAGTTAAATGACATTAAACAAGAAATATATCAGATTACATATAAAT
>JANJYP010029041.1:0-10133 GCA_024605115.1 Rastrelliger brachysoma
AAAAAAAAAAAATCAAGACTGTGACTATAACCAGCTCGGCCTGACTGAACAGTATAAATCAAGTGGTAATAATTTGTAAAGCTGCTGTCATTAAAAGAGGGAGAGCGTTATGTGAGATGCCCTGCTGGGATTGAGCCATCACCGAACCTCGGCAGACCCTCGGATGATGTGTAAGAGGGTGTGTTTAAGGGAGAGATAAAGGGGGGAAGAGAGGGGAGGCGGGGAAGGGATTTGTCCAGACTTACTCAATCAGCCCAGTCACCGCTGGCCATGGTACCCCCCTATACTGGGAATGAGCTATGGGCTAACCCCATGCCCCCTGTGTCCCTTCCTCTGCAGCCATAAAGCACTTCATTACCACAGAGCCTGGAGAGACAGAGAAGCACTCAAGAGTGGAGTGTGCAGTGGAGAGGAGGGGTTGTTGTGGCAAAGACAAGGGGGTGGGGGGTGTGTGTGGGGTGGGTGGATGTAGATTTATAGTCGCCCACCACAGCGAGGCTCTGGGTCTGCTCCTGAGGGATCGAGGGGTTTATTCGGTCAGCGGCGGGTCTTGTTTTCAGGCCCAAACACACCGAAAAATGGAATCTACTCCTGGGCTCGTGACATCGCTGTGTTGCTCTTTATTCATGTTTTTAAAGAGTTGCTCCCTGCGAAGCTCCCTGGGGATGATGTTCACATATAGGTGCAGGGTTTTGGACGGACTCCAGCTGAGGCAGCGCTCTGCTTAATGTGGAAGCGGTCCAAGGTTTAGGTGTTGAACGGTTAAAAAGGTCTACCGTCGCAGCTGAGATGGGTTTTCTAATGCTATTGATACCTCGAGCACAACCTCTGGCTCTTGGTTATTAGAGAAAAACAGGAAAAGGAAACCCTCATTTTCTCTCTTGCCATCTTTCTCAGAGTAAGAAGACAATTTTTTTAGGCTGCTGCTGAAGACTTTCTACAAGTTGTAAGGCAACTACAGCACCTTTTTCCAACTGTGAATCTCACTTAATCTTCATTTTGCTGCCACACCCCTACAATTAGGCTATCTCTGGACCCATATGACAGACGTGACCACACAGCAAAGCGAGGATATACAAGGTACGTACATCAGAGACACTGATGCGTATCATTTGTACATCATTAATCTAAGTTTGCTGCATGCTTGTCAAACATTGTCATATCATCATTGTGTCCTACCAATCAGTTTAATTCCTGAGAAATTGGGGGTTTATTGAACCACTCTCCAAACAAAATGGATTACAAACTGACACAGGCAGGAAGTCATATTGGCCCGTCACCAGATTGTACATAACTGCAGGTAAGAAAAGAGCAGAACCGGACAAATTCTTCCTGGATGCCCGGGGACAGAAACATCCGGGTCAGACTGCCTACACACACACACACACGCACACGCACACACACACACATAAATAAAAAACCCTCCACTGGCAATCAAACATGATCACAGTTTCCACAGCTCTGCAGACAGAGACAAAGGTTTGATGAGACACAAACATGGAGGAGGTGCATGATAGGATGGAGAGGATGGAGAAGGGAGGAGGGCCGGAGGGGTCAGGAAGACTCTTGACTGAGTGGGAGGTGCCGTTCAAAAGAGAAAGAGTCACAGAGAGAGATTCAAGACCCGCTTCTGATTCGTCAGTGGGCGGTATTCTCAAAAACTTTCCTGGCAGCTACTGAGTGTGTCAGCACCCAGAAACCCCCTCTTCCCCTCCCCTTTATATCACTTCTCCCACCCCTCCCATCTTCATCCTCAGTCCCTACGGCAGCCGTTGCCATGTGGACATTGCCGTTCACTTTGGTTGCCATGGATATAGCTATCTGCGCCCCTACTAGGGGGAAGATCACATGGACAGAGCCGCTGAGGTGTCTTTAACCCCTGGACACTCAGCGGCTTCAGTGACACAGCATGCAGCATTAGTCAGCTGCTGTTACAGTAGCAGCACAGCAGCCTGCGAACTAGCGAGAGTTCAACGCAGCAACCTGCAAATGCACTCAGGTATACTGGTGTCCTTTCAGGTCAAACACATAAACATATAGTGGCGATTACACCAGCAGACACCCGATGGAAAGAGATACATCGAACGCACGGGTCATTTAACTGAACAAATGAACACAAATGGTCTCCCCTAGTCTGGTGAATTGGTCGTTGCGGCATTCTGAAACTAATGCACACGTATGCACAGTAAAGGTATGTGCGTATGAATCCCTTGTGGATGAAAAGGTAATGGGTTCACGCATGTTACACGCTGACATCTTCTCCTTCCTAATGAACAGCCGCCCTAGCAGCAGTGACAAGAGCACTAATCGCCTTATTCATCTTCATAATCACACCTTATTCATCCTTATAATCACTATATTCATCTTGGTAATGACCCTGCTAAGGCAGGGAGGCCCATATGCGTCTTCTTCCCCTCTCCCATCATACGCTCGCAGCACAGATGTAGCGGGGCATCTCAGCGGCAGTGAAAACAGGCTTTTTTCATGTCAGCGTTTGAGCAGAGGAGCAGTGTGAAATGACACTTCAGCTTCAGTAATGTGACGTGTTTCCAATGAAAACAAGATTTTTTTTTTCTAACACTGTGATACTGCGAGTTCATGAGGAGGGGTCAACCGGGCTCTTAAAATCACATTTGATTGGGTATAATTCAAGTATACACTTCTGAGTGCAGGATGAGTCATCACAAATACTTAAACATTTCACAAGGAGGGAAAGGAGAGACATTTTTATGAATAAATTATCAGGAATACTTTTGTCAGTCCATCACTTCGGTTCAATTAGAATTATCTCAACAAACATCGGATGGATTTCCATGACATTTTGGACAAATATGCAAGTTTCTCAGAAGATGAATCTGACTTTGATGATCCCCTGACAATCCCTCTAGCATCAACAACAGCTCATAGTTGTTATTTATTAAGCAAAATAATGCATCATAAGACTGCTTGGCACAAAGTTTGAGAGACATTCATTGTTCCCAGATGTTGTGTCTAAATGATTTCTGTCAACTCCTGGCCTCTCTTCAAGTGAAATTGTCATCTGTACTTTGGGTTTAGTACTAATTAGCAATGTTAACTTGGTAATGTTGCATTTACATGGAGTTAGATGGACAGGACGGATCAGAAATCTTGAGTTCACATCATCATCAGACAACCGACATCGTGTGAGGGCTTAACCTGTTCATCACTAGAGCTCCCAGCACCAGAGGCTAGACCTAGTCTCTCCATAAGTAAACACACAGGGCATTTAAACACTCAAAGACATAGATGCTAATAAGTTAGCATCACTATTTCTAACTAAACTAAACACAAGTCAGACACCAAGCTCCTAAATAAGGGAGTAGCAAAAAGCAGATTCCCAGGGATTAAGAGTTTAAAACACTTGATGGCACAAAATCTTCTTCAATTCAGCATCAGAATTGTCTTTATTGGCCACATATGTTTCCATATGCAAGGAATCTGACTCCGGTTTGGTGTCTCTAATTGTACTGACACAAATGAAAATGCAGCAATCTTACAAAAATATATGTATAAATTGACCATGTACACTATATACGACCTGTTCAGGTGTACAGTGAGTGAAATGTGTTCCATATTTTCTATTTTAAAACAAATATTATATCTGATTTATAGGTGTTGTGGACATTAGAGTGTTCCAGTGTTTCTGCACAGAGCCAGATTGAATTTGACTGTAAGGGGGAGGAAACTGGTTTTTGGTGTCAGAGGGGAGAAAGTGGAACAGGTCGTGTTCAGAGTGTGAGGGATCTGCCATGATTTTCTCTTCCCCTGACTCTAGAGGAGTACTGATCCTGGATGATCGCTTGTGCAGACCTGACTGTTCCTGTTCCCGTTTGGTGGCCGACCCAAACCAGACAGTGATGGATGTGCGGAGAACAGACTCGATGACCTCAGTGTAAAACTGGATCAGCAGCTCCCGAGGCAGGGTTGTACTTCCTGAGCTGGCGCAGGAAGTTCATCCTCCGCTGAGCCTTTTGTGATGACTCTGTTGATGTTGGACTCCCACTTCAAGTCCCGGGAGACTGTAGATCCCAGAAAACCTGGCAGTGATGTAGGGCTGCTCGTGAAATCTACTGTCACCTCACACAGTTTTTTAGTGTGTTCGGCTATATGTTATTGAGACCGTGCTACAGGGCCAGCTGTTCATCCTCTGAATGCCAAGTACGTCACAGTCTTCTGGTCAGACCTGAGGAGAACTGGAAAACTGTTCAGTTCTTAGAAGAGGCTGTCGGCAGCACCCACAGGGAGAGGCATTCCCAGAACTCAGGCCAAGTAAAAACCTTGCTTTAGTCAGTAGTAGTTCAAAATTAGAAATCACATTGTTCAGTCCCCCCTAAAAACTTCATCATTTGTCTCATTGAGAGTAACCTTGGTTTCTTGTCTGCCAATGTGAGGCCTGCTGCCAACAACTGAGGAGTTCTTATTGACTCACATCTAAGCTTTGAACTGCAGATAAAAAAAAAAAAAAAAAAGTTATCCGGTCCTGCTTTCGTCAAATAAGATGAATCTCCAGAATTAAAAGCAATGCTCTCACACTGTGACCTGGAGAAAGTCATTCACACACTAATCTTCTCAACTGTATCTCCCTCTTTTTTTTTTTTTTTTGCTGGCATAAATCAAAAGTCACTCTCGGACCTCCGACTAGTTCAGAATACAGCAGCTCGGCTACCCAAACCTGGCTTCCCTCCATCGGCTCCCTTATTGATTCACAATTGATTTTAATATTTTACTTTTAAAGCTCATCCGGGGCTCGCTCCAAGATACATAACAAATGTGTTGACCCCATATAAGTCGGTTTGCAGCCTTAGATCCTCAGGTGGGGCCCTCATCATGACTGCTCCAAAGTGGAAGCTTAAATCTAAAGGTGACCGCGCTTTCGCCATCAGGGCCCCACAGCTTTGGGACGACTTGCTGGAGGAGATAAGGCTTGCAGAGTCAGTCAAGTTTTTTTAAATCATTTCTTAAATCCCATTCTTTTAGACCTGCTTTTATTTGATATCATCTTTTTTTTTATATAGATGTATATATTTAAAATGTTTTATAGCTTTTTTGCCTTTCATCGTCTTTTTGACTTCTTTGTGCGATGTTTGTCGCATCTTTTGTCCTAATTTTGTCTCGTTTTGACATTCTGCTGCTATACTGCCTTCTGAGTATCCTGTGAAAGCACTTGGTAAACAATAGATAATGTTATTATGGAAGGTTATGACTGACAAAATTACATTATATCCATGAAATTTGGGTTTAATTACATTGAGCGACAGACTTTCAGGCGTCCATGTTTACGTGGTCTTTGGGAATCATTTTCAAAGTACTGCTTAGAAAAATCAGAGGTTTCTTGTCATGGCTGTGACTTGGAGGTTGATGTGAACATCAGATGGTGCAGCTTCACAGACCCTACATATATTTGATGATGTATATTTTTTCCTTTTAATGTGTCTTTAATGCAAAGCAGGTTGAAAAGGTAAAAGCAGGGAGCAAGCAGAATACAATATTAGCAGCCTTGTAAATAAAGCTGCATCTTGCAGGCTGAGGAGAAGTTGGCAGGTATGTAACGCAGCAGCTGTAGCTGTAGGTGATGTGGGAGGCAGACTAATGGAGGCAGCGAGGTGCCGTCAGGTTTCAGCTCATTGGAGGATGACTGACAGATGTTAAGACAGTCATTTGACCTCCCACGGCTCGGCTCTGAGTGCTTTCTCCGACAAAGCTGCTCCTCTCTGCCCCCGAACGGTGGGATGTCCGTCGCTTCTGACGTGAAACGCTGTGCGCGCCACACATCTGTGTCTCTGTTTGCCGAGAGCAGGCCCGCGGTGGCCTGTGGTAGCGCCGTGTGGCTCTGTTTACTCCTGAGATGATGGGTTGTTGACGGAAGTGGAATAAGAAGGGAGGAGGAGATCGCCTGTGATGCACTACCAAAGGAGCAGCGAACCGAACCTGTGAGGAGGCCAAACCCTTTTCAGTCATATTCGTTTCCTCCCACTGCTTTCTTGACTCTTCTCTTCGAAACTATTTTTATTTATAGTCTGCTGTTTTTAAATGTTGGTTCCTTTTCTCTGTCTCTCAGCTACACTTCTCTTTCTAGCTTTTTGCTTTCGAGCAGCTCTGGCAGTGTGCGCTCTATAAGGATTTTAATGTTTGTTCAATTGCCTGCCACTTTGCTCGAGACTAACATTTTAAGACATTCATGATCCCCAGAGGATGAAGCTAACTGACAATCATGATCCTGACTTTTCCTCTTGCACCACTGGCAGGTTCACACTTTTGTTTTTTACTGACGTATCTCAACAACTACTGCAAGAATTGGCATAAAATTTGCTGCATACATTCATAGTGTTCTGAGGATGAATCCTAATGAATTTTGTGACTTTCTGACTTTTCATCTGGGGTCACAAAAAATTCAAATTCTTCATTTATGCATCGAAAAATATCAACTGGTTCCACTGGATGGACTGGCACAAAATCATGTTCACCACAGGATGAATTTTAATTACTTTGATGACTCCTTGAATTTCCAACTAGTTTTACTTCATGTCCAAATATATGTGTTTCAGATAAGACATAAGGAGACATTAGCTGCAGTTACATCCACATTCTGATCCTGACTGAAAATTTTAGGTTAGTTCTTTACATGAGATGCAGTCCAATATGCTCTGGTGTTAACATACGCTAATTTAATCGAAACACCTACTCCCCTTTAAAGTCGTACAGAAATTGCCGTTTGTCCTGACCCCTTCCCCGAGTTTCAGCATGATTTTACACAAGGGAGGAAAGTGAATTTGATTGGCCGTTATCGAACAGGTGGGATGTTCAATTATTGGGGCGGGACACTGAATGTTTTGGTTGGAGTTTGATTGGGTGTTGTCCAGCTCGGTGTGTGAGTGTGTTTAGCAGATGTTTATTAGACATTTGATTGACAGGTGACAGATCCTGATGTCATTGGCTGAAATATACTGTACAAGGTGACGCACAATTCTTCTACATGAAAAAAATAACCCACAACCCGGATTTATTCAAAAGTAGAATTTGCAAACATTTTTTCATTTCTGTATGACTTTAACATATGCTGATTTAATTGAAACACCTACTCCCCTTTAAGTCAGTCCACCTTTAATTGATACAATCAGGTAAAGCTAATCCACTGTCACTAACTTTGGGGCTAACCAACGTTATTTTAATCAGCTGGTAGTTAAACGACACATGAATACTGGCTTGGTGTAGCTGCCAACTTCTGTCACACGCATGCTCTTTCTCTGCCGTCACGTCACCTCATGTTACCTTATGGTCATTAGATGCTAATATTTTCCTGTTGTGAACGGATTATCAAAAGTTTACACTGCATCTCTAAACCTCATCACATCAGACCAATCTGTTCTGATTGAGGCGGTTAAACACGACCTTTTATCCTGATTATTAGCAAAGTATTAAGGTCCATGTAAATATAGCTACAGAGACATACGAGGGCACAGAGGGAGAGCAGGATNTAACCTTTTATCCTGATTATTAGCAAAGTATTAAGGTCCATGTAAACATAGCTACAGAGACATACGAGGGCACAGAGGGAGAGCAGGATCTGAGCTAAATGGTAGGATGAGATTTCACAGATCCAGGAACGGGAAGCCAGTGAGTCAGCGGTGTCACTGCCGAGTGCGTCACAGCCTTCTGGTCAGACGGGCCAAAGCTGTCCACCACTTCTCAGAAGAGTCCCTCAGCAGCACCCACAGGGAGAGGCTTTCCCAGAACACACAGGGCCAAGTAAACACCTCACCTACGCCAATCACAATCATGTAATCAGGTCCACAGGAGGAGGCGGAAGAGAAGGGGGGGTCTGTTCTCAAAGTCTTTATAAGCATGTACAACCTCAGTGGATAGCAGCTGTTTGACATGTGCTCAACACTGCAGATACAGCAGAGTTAAAGGTTTTTTTTTGGCTTTCATCCTTGTGTCCAGATTAAAAATGAGAAATATGTTAATTAGTTTGTTGAACAGCGACTCTGACCGATAACATTCAGCGTTGTTGCCAACCTGCCAGGTCTGGTGTCTGGGTTCAGAATGAAAATTAGGATGCCGAGGCAGAGTTTGCACTAGTCTACACTGACGCATCACTAATTACCTGTATAATGAGAGTCAATTAAAAACAACTAATCTTAATGACTTTGGCCTGTTGTCTTGCTGCTGTGTGTTGCATCATGGAAGCTGCTGTTCATCATCACGCCAGACGATCGATCTCAAACTTTGCAACCAAACCAGTGAAAATTGAAGTGAAATCAAATTAGCAGCTTCAAAAATCATATCAAAATGCATCTTTCTAAATTTTTAATAGATTTAGGAGTCTGGAGCAACTTGTTTTCCCAAGGTGGGGAGAAAGAGAGAGAGGTGAAATAACGTCTTGCAAAGTCTTTATTTGACTGGACAGGAGGCAAAGCTGTAAGACAAGAGCTAAAGTAACCATCAGGTGTGTGCTCGCCACGCCGCTGTAGGACATAAAGCATCCTCTCTGCAGGGCCGCGTTGAATCCTGCCTGCAGCACAGCACTGGCGCACTCCAGCAACCCCCCCCCCCTTCTAATCCCTCAGACCTGAATTAATGGACTGGCATTAACTTAAAAGCTTCGTCCAGCAGCCTTAGGAGCACCATTTACAAAAGGAAAACATGATCCTTAAATATTTGTAGTTTCAATCAAATTTAATATATATATGAAAAACTTTTTCTTTTTTGGTTTTAAGACCAATTTTAAGTCTATTTCAGTCAAAGGATGATAGAAAATGGGAAGGTGAAAGCCATGCAAGATTATTTTTACTATCAGTTCATTGGCAGACTTTCAGTTAACTGTTTCATCTAAAACAATTGTGAAAAATACACCTCACAATTTTCCTAAGCCAAAGTTTATATTGGTCAATTATAGTTAATAATATCACAGAAGAGAACCAGAAATTTTTAATTTAAAAAGCTGCAACCTGAGTTCATTAAACCTTTGCTTTAATAAAAGACTTTATTGAAGCTTTTCATTTGAGTTTGATTCTTGATCCTTCGAATCTCTTCTTTTTAACCTTAATAAAAGACCCAAAACACTTGAGTGCCTTTAACTTTTTTTTTTTTTTTTTTTTTAGCATTTTGTTGATTGTTGCAGTACTTTCTTCTTATCTGTGGCATTTCTTGGTGCACTCTCAATTTTTGGATTTACGCTCTTGACTTGTTTTTTTTTTTTAAAAAAAGTGTCAAAGCAAAATGACAAAATGTAAATGTAAAAATGTAATTGTTAACTAAATCAGTGTCCTCTCCTTGTTCAGCTTTACCTGCTTCAAAGTTCTTCAGTCAAACCAGTCACATTTATTCGTCTTATTTGGGCCCAAACTGACACACTGTCAACAGTTGAGTCAACCTCGGTAGGAAATTCACTTCAAAACATATCTGACGAGCTCGTATCCCACAGTCTGTGTTGTGTAGTTTATTTTTCTATTCCTCTATTTTTAACAATCCCGCTGCAGCTCCGGCAAATTAGATCTGGAGAGGAAAGCTTTGCTTTTGCTACGAGGCGGAACAGTGAGAGCACATAAGGACAGTGACTACAGGAGATGTTATAAATAAATAAATGTTTACATGCATCCTCAGCTCAGGATGTAGCATGCAAGGAAATATTCTCAGTAGGTTGTTGCAAGTGTGTTTCAAGTTCATGTCCACCACAGCTCTCTGAAGGAGCTCTTCATCATCCACAGTCAATATCTTTCCTCGTCCATTTCTAACTTCAGCTTTTTCCCTTTTATCGTAGGTTAGCTTAAGCTAATCAGATAGCTTTCAACTTGTTGTCAAATTTAGTGTTGCATAGCAACAAGGGGTGATGTAACGCTCCCCGTGTGTGTTAATCTCCCGCTCTCAGTGTTAGCAGTGAAGCTCACAGCTGTGCTTTGCATCTGATCAGCAGAACAAAGCGTCCTTTAAACTTTCTCACCTCGGGTTTATATCCGCAGCCTGGAAAACATCACTCTCACTTCACTTCACTTTAATAAACTGGCAGCATCGCCGAGTTATCTCTTAGGTGGATTGTTCACCTCTCTGTGCGCTGGTGATGAAGATGTAGCTGATGCTCATTCTCCGTGATGAAATCCTAAATGATTTGACCC
>JANJYP010029049.1:0-18422 GCA_024605115.1 Rastrelliger brachysoma
AAAAAAAACATTGGATATTTAAGTAATTCCTTTGCCATCTCTCAACTGTGGAAACTCTGATGTTAAGTACAGCATCACTGCAAAAGAGCTGATAGGACAAATTCTTTCAGATTGGCTTTGTCTTCATTTTGACAAGAAATAACCATAATGCTATAATATTTTGACTCTGGCAGGAACATAAGCTATTGTAGTCTATGTGAACATGTTGCACATTCCAATAGGCCAAGAAGTTGTTATATGTATATCAAGTAATATCAAGGTTTATTGGTGTGGTCCAACATCTGGAATAACTCTTCAAATCCTCAGCATAAGGAAACATGTAAGAAACATTTGGCAATTTAAATAAATCCAGATTGGAAAAAAAAAACATAGGTGGGGAATAGGCAATTACAAAACAATGGGCAGAAAGTTGTATCATGAATAGAAAGAGATTACAACAAAGGGATTATAGTNCATAGGTGGGGAATAGGCAATTACAAAACAATGGGCAGAAAATTGTATCATGAATAGAAAGAGATTACAACAAAGGGATTATAGTAAATCCAATTTAGATATAGAAAGAAAAAAAACCCCAAAAAAGTCCTATAAAATGAATCATTTTTCTTGAACTGTGTTTTACAATTACGAGGGAACAAACTCAACTGCAGCTGAAGTTTATGTCGGCTCTATTTGTAGAGGTCTTGGAATAATGAGACTTGTCTGCTGAAATGTTACAACATACAAAGAAATGTTTGGTGAGTATAGCAGTGCAAGATAATTTACAATTTTACATAGGAGGAAAATTTCTAGTCCAATCACTGGGAGGCATGCTAGGAGACTAAAACTGGAATGAGTTTTCCATCCTGATTAGAATTTGTGTTACTCTATTTTGAACAAGCTAAAAAAATCTCTCAAAAGAGAAACATTTAGTCAGAGAAAAGGATATTGTCAAAGTGGTTATGAATTTAAGATTCTTGCCAACTGTTTCTCCTACTCTTTTTTTAAACCAAACTCTGTGTCAAGAGGTTGTCAATAGTGAAGGAAATGGATCCTCTTTGTAGCGTCAGGGAGCATGACAGTGTGTGTCTTAAGAAGAGACACATCATGTGTTAGAGGTTTTTCTATAATATATCTACCAAAGTAGCTTTATTTTTTAATATCTCTGGTTAAATTGTGCTGGAAGTGTTGCAAATGAATGCTTCACAGCAGTGTAGTGCACACAGTCTGCCTGTCCCTGCTCTCGCTTCACAACACACAAACCTCTTTTTGGATGATCCTTTTAAGAGTACAGCTTCAAAAACATTCCTTGGTTCCAGGCCTCTGCCATAAAACCAACTAACAGAGACTCCAGGACTGTTTCTCTCAAGAATGTACAAAATCTGCTTCAGTCTCTTTTGATATTGGAATGTTTTGTGCATGTTCATTTTAGCATGGTTTGATGATACTGTGACATTTATTCCAGCACTAATAATTAGACTTGTAGTTTTTGAGACCAGCGTTTGTCTCAAGACCAGTTTTGCTATTCTTCAGACTGTCAGATGTTGCCAGACAGATGGATGCATTCTGCTTATTGCATTTCACAAGAGTTACCTGACAAACCTTAACAGTTTACAGCTGCAGCAACGAGCTGTGTGTAACCATGGCAACAGAGATAAACAATAGGTGATACTAAGGCGTTTATCCCTGACTATTCGGACTCTCTGGCCTTAAAAGATTAACATTTTCACCAACTGTATAATTGTGATATTAAGACACGTGTGGTGTGTTAAATTCTAAATAAATAAATATAAATATTTTTAAAATCCAAATGAAGGGGTGAGGAAGACCTCTTTACTCATCTATGCTATTCAGGAGGGAGAGTGTATGTTTTTATATTAGCAGCTGCTCTGAACATGTGGAAGTGACACTGAAGGGTGAAAGAAGGGAAAACTAGATGTGGCAAGCAGGGCTAAGAAGGGTGAATAGTAGAAGATAGTTGAATGCTGTAATGATAATTTTTCAAATCAGCCACTCAGTCAGCTGATAAGAATATTAATAATTAATTGATTACTAGTTGCCAACAACGCCACCCTGGAATTTCACCTGGAGAATTAGATTAACCATTTACACAGCAGTTAAACCACACGAGTCTGTTTACTAATAACTGCATGAGACTGGGTCCAGCGTTCAAATTAAATTAATTTTTATTAACAGTCAATTATAATACTAAGCCCGCCCCAATGACTCGTCACACAGGTAGAGCGTTGTGATTGGTCCGTCGCAACCAGCGATGGAGCAAGGATTGTTCTCTACCGTGTGAGACTGGACCAAGTAGCCAGGCAAGAATATTTTCTGCCGTAATGCTATTGATCTAGATTTCTAGGCTAGCATACAAGATCAGTCCAAATATGTTTTAGTAAAGATGTAATCTTAAAGTCCTACAGAAATGAAAAATGAATTTCATCCCACTATAGTTTTAAAAATCAGAGTAATTACTCATTTATCAGACGATGTGGTCCAAAAATTTAGTAAAATTCTACTTTTGAATGAATACGGATTGAATGTGGGTTATCTTTTTTCATGTAGCATGATGTAGGCCAATGAATTATGCGTCACCTTGTAGAGTATATTTTGGCCAATGACATCATTTGCATATGAATTAGCTAGCTAATAGTCTTCCATACCATACAACGTAACACATTACATGTTTTGCTTGTTAATGGCAGCAGTTAACTTCCACTATTTGTGTATATCAACAGGTAGTGAAGAGTATAAATACCTATCTCAGTAACACATTTCTTGTTTATTTTTATACATGGTTCTCATCAATATCATGTTAGATTTTACATTTCTTTTAAAAATGTAACAAAACCAAAAAAAGCACATCTGAGAGAAATTGCCATGACTTTTTTGAGTGTACAAAATATCAGAGCCGGAGGTTTTTCTGAGTCTAGTTTACCATGAATATTGTGTAATATTTTTGTATCATATGAAATGACAAATAAATAAATAAATAAAATAAAAATGAATGAAAGCATGGTTAGATTCTTAGTCTACTTAGCTGTATGTTTCATCGTTTTGTAAATGTATTTTATTGAGGAAAAGTTCCTATATAGCTGCATATATCTATTGATTTAACTTTATGGGGCATGCAGAAAAATGTATATTTTCCTCTGGTTGACTTTTCTATATCGGTTACATTCCATCTATTCCTGCTTCCTCTGAAAGCAGAGTGTGCATTATGTTCAATTGCAGTAACCCAACTTGCACCAAACAGATCTGTCAGGTTGCTGCCTAGCCTTTCAGGAAAAGAGCCAGCTTGTTGTGAAAAAATAGAGGCATGGAAATAGAGAATGTCTAAACTGAGGAGTAGTGGAGGTTAAATAAGGTAAGGTTGTATTTCTGAAGTAACTGAAGCTCCAAGGTTACTTGTCACTTGTTAAACTAACTGGTCCTGGCTTAAGATTCCTTTTAAATGCATATACAGCAACAATATTTTACATATTGTTAAACATGTATGGTTTTGGCAGTTTTCTGAGCTCTGTATATGTTCTTTGTATGCTGAAGCATACATAAATGTCCAAAGTCAAGCTTATGCTTTAGAGTAATTTTATTAATTTTGAATAGACTATTCTGATGCTAAGAATAACTTGACATTTGATTGTTCTACATTACTCATCATAAGTAAATTCATTTTGATTTGATTTGAAAGGAAGAAGAAAATTAATTTGCTCCTATTTTTTGATTGTTTACTAGTGACTCACAAGCAATTCATACACGTAACATAAAACCTCAGTCCGTCTGCAGTGACTCAGGGATTTTGTTTTTCTTAGGAAGCCATAGACTCAATCAAACTGTCCAAAATGTCAAAACAAATGTGTGCTTTAAGGATCAAAACTCATCTTGCAATGAGATCGGTTTTCTTCCATTTTCACATAATTATCAGCTTTCTATGAAATTTGGCACAGTAAAAGGTTAGATTTATCAAGTTAGCAGTCAGAGCTTCTTTTCCTATATAGAGGTATGTGAAGTGTTTTGAGTATAGTATTAAAACAGCTAATTCTGGTCATGTGCTGGTGCTTCAGAGGTTGCAGAAGACACTGAAATAAAATTAGATTGACTTTTTAAAAATAGTTTTGTTTTTCTGATGACTTTGGAGAAGAGGACTGACTGAGAAGAATTGATTTATTTTGTTTATTACATTATACTATATCCTATGACATCTGTTATCTTGAGACATTGAAAAATATGTTAGACTTTATTGGGGAGCTAGAGGTTGTTTGAATGTCATCATGGCTGTTAAAATATTTTTTCATAGATACAGTTAGAAATGACCAATAAGAAAACTATCATAAACCAATAACAAAACAAGTTGAAATGCTTACTTTTTTGTGTTTAGAAATTCGTATTAATTACTTTAGATTTGGATAAACTTCAACTCATCATTTTGACATAATGCAGTATGTAGAGATTACTTTGTGAATTAGCTGGATTTGCAAGATCACAACATATCAAGATCAAGGGAGAATCCATCTTGTCAGGCTTCAAATTATATGCTCAAAACAATCAATGTCACAAATCCAACTGGCTCACCAGGTAAGACCATGATAGACTGTGATGGACAGATGGTTCATCCAATTACTTGGCGCATATTTTTTGACAGTGCCTGGCCTTTTTCAAACAGTTTTCATTTACAACTTCTCAGATGGTTCTGTGTTGAAAATCATCTGGAATATTCGTTTATGGAGGGATCAAAATCTATAAAATGTACATTCAGCCCTTAGGCTAACTTAAATTCAAACACTAAAAACATTTAAGAGTGGGCTCATTGATGTTAGACATTGGAATGACATGTGTCATGCTTGCCTTTTCCAATCCACACCCCTTTCTCTATGTTTGTTTTGGTTTTGTGACCATGATCACTGAAAACTTCAAGAAACCAGACATATAGGAAACAATATCAAGACAAATGACAGTCTATCACAAAAAAGAAAGGAACAGCTAGACAGAAGACAGAAGAAAAAGAGAGGCAAAGAATTATAGCAAGCCTGTGAGAGGAAGAAATACACATGGTAAAGCTGTCCCAGCATACCAGAAATCACAAGACACTAAAGTGAAGATGCCGGCATTAAAGCCCTTCACATGCCACCACAAATTCTGCCCCCGGACAACAAGACAGAAGAAAATGGCAACCATAAATAAATGTGGCCTATCTCTTAAAGTATGTGTGTGTATGTGTGCATGTCATAGTATGTGTGTTTGTCTGTGTCTGTATGAGTGGGAGTACATGTCAGTGCTGTAAGCAGTCACTTGTGTGTTTGTGCCTTTTAAGTGTGTGTTTTTGTGCAAGCTAAAACTCCCTGAAAACAATTTCTGTATGGCCATAAAACAGCACAGAACTATATAATAAAATAAGTTGAATGTTGGGGTATGCAAGAGGTGTAAAACCCGCCAACTTAAAGATCAATAACTCCAGCAGATTTATGTGAAAGCCAAAATTTTCTCTTCTCACTCCAGTCTTTCTTCCTCTCGCACTGTTATTTAGAGGCACTGACACATAAAAATATAAAAAAAAAAAAAAAAAACACACTAATTCAAAAGTGGGCGCCAGAGACCTCTAATTCAACTTACTGACAGCCGTCATCATAGGAGAGTGTTTAATCTAAATGGTGGTAGACTGTTTCAACTTCTTCACACATTTTTCTTTGTCTTATTTGGTAGCTGACTGACAAAGTGTACCTGCCACATACTAATTATAACCAGCTATGTTATATAGGGATCATTTTATAAAACTGTTGGTCCTAGGACATATTTGATTTGCTGTACAAACAGAAGTAGATAGGATACAATAGCAGGGAGGTGCTCAGCTGAGTGGGGATTGTGAATGTGATAAAATAGATCATGTTCTCAAGAATTTGACGTGTCACAACTGGTAAGTAGGACAATGGCTGTATTGAACTGCTAACCTGTGTGTCACTGATGTTTGGAGTTTGATAGAAAACAGAATGGAGTTTTGTGGTGTGTGTGTGTGTGTGTGTGTGTGTGTGTGCGTGCATGTGTGTGTGCGTGCATGTGTGTGTGTATGTGTGTGTGTGTTATGCTTAAAGGATAAGTTCACTATTTTCAAGTGTTTCAAAGTCTTGTCTTTAAACAACAGTCATATGCCCATATGAGCAGTGTAGCAGGTAATCATATTCCTCCTGCTCATACTGACCATCAGATGATCATCTCCAAATAAATGCACTAATGATATAAGTGATTAAGACAATTATCTTGCTGTTTTCTTGTTCAGCTAAGTAAGGATTTTTACAAAAAGAGGGAATTTGGCATTCAAAAGACATCAACTTCAAAACATTTTTGACCTGATTTGACTAATTTGAATGACTGAAGACTCCCATTAGCTTCAAAAAAACTTTAAACGTGCTTTTGCATGGAAATAGGGCTGTGAAATTTATCCACCATCACTTACATTGAAACACTTTTACTGATGGTAATAAACTGTATATTAGCAGAAACTTCAGTTAAAGTTTAAGTTGTGGTAGTTTTTCATTGTAAAGATAGTAATGTCCATTCACAGTTTCAAAGAGCAGTATGATGATGATTGAGATGATTGTGCTAAATGTATGGTTTTATGAATGATACAACTGGGACAGAGAGTCAACTAGAAAGTGATTGCCTCCTGGTGATGACCTTGAGTTTCTCTCAGCATGGAGTTTCCCATTCCCAGCTCTCTTCCTGCTGAATAAATAAGGATGATACAGACAAAAATATAATTATGGATACAGAGAGGTTAAATTATAGACTAACAGAGTCTGTGTGCCTCTCTGTATGCAATAGGCGGGCAAAGTCATTCAGTGCGTAGGCCTTGATTTCCCTAACATGACTCACTGCTGTAGTCTAAAGGGTCAGTTAAAGGTCTGTATGCAAATTTCAGTGATTGTGTATGTGGCAGAAATCATCCTTTTGTCTGGTGAAAGGCTAGGAGCTGACAGCAAAGCCTATTAGCCTTCCACCAAGCTGCAGGACTAGATGTGCATTGTGTTTCTGTGTGTAGGCGTACAGTGTGCTTGCTGGGTATACAGTAGCATACATGTGTTTATGTGTAGCAAAGATTGTCTGCTGTTTTATGTTTTTAAAGTGAGAATAAAACACTGCATGCTGCATGGTGACAAACTGGGAAGAAAGATTTTCCAGTTATGTAAAAGCAGTTTGATAAGATGGCTCAGTACTATGGCAACATGGTGTTGCTTACACAGTTTTCTTTGTTTTCATTGTGTTTGATTAAAGTGAAATGAATACTGAATGAAGATCTTTGAATGTCAGGATGTGACCATCTCTAGAGTGTTGTCCTACAGCTTTATCAACTTTGAAAATAAAATTTAACCACCGCACACTGAACTGACTTTACTGTGACTTTATTAGAGGTGAATACTATGTTTTGCCTGTGGCTTCTTCAGGTTTGCTCACTTTGCTTATCAGTTTGCACAAAAATAAAACATGTCTGTTGATGTTGTTATTTTGTGTCTGCACTCTAGTTTTCAATACCTAGGGTTCTGTTTGTTGATTACTGTTCAGCTTTTAACAATATTCTTCCATCCACACTGTATGAACATACTTTCATATGGGAGTTGAACAGTCTCTATGTGAATATTTGCTTGTTTGTTTGAGGACGCAGGTGGTCAAACTCAAAACAACATCCTCAACCATTAGCAGTAGTGTGTACTGTTGTCACTTCTGCACTCATTTGTATTTCCCACTTCCAGCCTATTAGAAAATTTTAATTTTGCTGGTGACACTAGTGAGTTTGATCCCTAAAATGATGAAACAGCTTACAGGAGTGAAGTTTTATCCCTGGTGGACTGGTGTAACACAAACAACTTGAAATTAAGTGTCTCCAAAACCAAGGAATTAGTACTGGATTTTTGCAATAGCAATGGGAAACACCAACCCCTGGTCCTCAACAACACCACTACTATTCCCAAGAAAGACAACTAAAAAATGCTAAATGTGGTATATCCAGGCAGGGTACGGTGCTTGTGGAGGCCATCCTTAAATATGCAACAACTGTGTTGTTTGGCAATATGTCAACTGAGGACAGGAGACAGTTACAGAGGGTGTTGTGGACCTCATTTAGAATAATTAGATGTGATCTCTCACCCCTAGTGGAATTCTATAAAGCGAGATTACAAATGAAGCAACCTTCTCACTAACAGCTTAACTAACTACATAACTTTTTTATTTTCCTTCCCTCTCACTAGACTATGAGGCATTGGTGTTCTTACAGTAGCAGCCATTGGTTTTTTCCCGTGTTTCCATGACTGGCCCTCAGTAGGAAACTGCTATTTAAAACACAACAGCAACATGTTGATCTCTGTTTTAAAGAGCCATATGTCATACAGAAACTAGTTGTTGCTCAAACAAACAATAAGAGTGAACATCAGCCTGCCTCATCCATCCCCCACATTCCAATGTAGTCTGACTGGAAATGTGTGAAATGTGGCTTCATCACACAGGTCCCTCGCTGCTGGAGTATGTGAGCTTCCCTGCAATCCCCTCATTGAAAGTAGATGATGTTTGGTTTACTATATTAAAGTTTTTATTTTGATTCATTATTATTATTAGGCTATTATCAATGTAACAAGAATGACAATAGAATGGTTTGTGCATTTTATTGAAGGTGCAAACAGTCTATTTATAGGCTATAAAAAGTAAAAGTAAGCCACAGTTTCCTCAGACAGAGCAGTTTCTAAACTGCTTGTCTCCATTGTCCAATAGCCTAAATAGATGTCATGGTATGGATGTCAAGTAATGTGTAGAAAAAACAGTCAAATAAAATGTTATTATTTAACATCTAATCAATCCTATTCGTTTCGGGAAGAGTGGTCAGTTGAAACAAAGACGGCAGACCGCCAGCAGCATTATTGTTTGTCCCAAGCTTGTAGCTGAGCATTATAAAGTTCCTTCCAAAAGTTAATATTTATTGAAAATATTAGATGTACTAATCACTTCCAAAATTCAAAACATCTTTTTACCTAATGAAATGATCTGCTTCAATTCATATTTGTTGGTGCTCAGTTCAACACTTTCTTCTTGCTTGATGGGACAGCGCCATGCACAATACATATAGAAATGCTCCTTTGAGTGACAGTTTACATGTTGAACATATCCAGTTTAGTTAAAACAGAGACTGGAATAGAGACTAAACAGCCCATGTTATCATCATTGTATTTATGGCTGCAGCAGCAGCTGTATTGTGCAATCCTGACAATGATATGGGCCTAATATAAGCACAGTAAAACATTCAGCGACTTTTTTTTTTCTTTTGTTGTTACTGTATGTACCGCCTGTCAGCTTCAACATGTTATCTGTTGAACTTGCTTAATATGCATTTTGGCCTCTAAACTGAATGACTGTAGGCTATGTTTTTTTTTTTTGTTTTTTTTTTTGAGAGAAGCACCATCTTATGGCGATACCCTGTAATCGAATTAATGGGCATGTTTAGAACTAAAGCAGGAGAGGGAGGGGGTATGAGCTCTGGCTGGCCGCCCGCTGGCTTTCAGCTGGAAACAGCCCAGAAGTTGCACGGCAGTCACATGGCATGCGACTGGAATGGGAAAAATTCAGTGGCTCCTACTGTATGTGTTGGATTTTAATTTATGCTATGTTTTGGGTTGGACATTAACTGTCTGCTTTGTACTTGATTTAATGTATTATTCACTTTATGAGTGAGTGGTTTTCCTATTTGTGTTTAGTTCTATTCTAGGTTAAGAATTCACACTTATTAATTCCAGTCAATCATGTTGATATTACAAGAAAGTAATTAATCTCTAATCTTGAATGTCATGTATTTTATTTGAAAAAAAGGCTTGTTTCTTTAATGGCAGTCATGGAGAATTTTTCAGCAGAATGCCTTGGGATAACACTCATTTATATTTTGCAGTCTGCACATTGGTCTGTTAATTGTGTGCCACAGCACAGAATATTGCACTGATAAATCTATGGATAGTTTTATCAATCTCACACAATGTCTCATCTTTCTTTCTGTGTGACACTAAAAACAGTTCAGTCCTTTGTGTGTGATATACTGGCAGTCAACCTTTGTGTAAAAACGCAGCAGAGTCAGCCAACTGTCCTCTTAGACTGCAAGACACACACAAGCCAGAGTTAAAGTGCTGCTTCTCTTTTCACATCGTCTGAAATGAAACAAACATGATACTGCATGCTGCTGACAGCACTGAACACTTACCATGCTTTTGGCTGTTAGAGTGTGTACTCAGTAGCTGGGAGCTGGGGCACTACTAGAAAATGTGTTGCCCAATAAAAACAGCTTCACAATAGCCGTAGCATATCTTATGTGCATAATTGCTTGCATGTTCCAGGGCTTCTGTCCAGCTATGGTCCCCCAGGCTCAAAGAAACATATTTTGTCCAGAGAGCATCATGCTCAGCTTTTCATTATGTGCATTCAAGGGATGTAGTTTAGTGTTTACCAACTCCTACTTAACATTCATTCATTCGTTCCACATTGTTGAACAGTGTTAATTCTTACAGCAGGCCTACACAAATATCTTGCGTTGAAAGAGCTGAAACAATCAGTTTATCAATCAAATAGTTAATCAACAGAAAGTTGCACTGGAAATATTTGGATAATTAAATCCATGTAATGCTCCTAATTTGTATGGATTGAGGTTTTTCTGCTATCCTTTGTTTTTGGTGTTAGCAAATCCTAATGTCTTTGTTTTGTGAATTGTTGGTCTGAAAAAATGTGCAATTTCATGACATGCAGGTGATTTTTTTTTTTTTTTTACCAAACAATTACTTGTCAAATAAAGAAAATAATCTAAAAAAGAAAATGTTAAGCCTGTAACTTCTTTCCAAATTTACAAGTAATTTATGGTATGAGCTGACAGTAGATGCTTTTCATGTGTGAAGTGACTGTTTATGTTGGCTAACAATGCAACACTCATTGCATAAGTTTTCAGAGTGCAAAACACATTATGAGGAAAATAAACCTATGGTTTATCCACTCAAACTTTTTAACCAGACATGTAAATTTGCTCCTTTTTTACATCACATGTAGGCCTCCATTTTATCATCAGACAGTTCACAAAGTAGGCTATTTGTAAAATATCCAAACATGTTATGTGTGATTTCTCAATATATGTTAAACTAATTGCTTTTCTTTCTATATAATGTAGCAATATGTGATGTTGGGAGTGTGCAGCATTCATATGCACCAATAGTCCAGTGCATTATCAGATATTAAGGCGTGTTTTCTGTATTTATTATGTTCACAAATTGTAGTGTACCTAATAAATCAAAACATTATTTTTATGCATTCTGCTGTGTTAATGTGCCAAACAAAAGATTAGTTGTCCCCAGAGCCATCATCCATTCCTAACAGAAAAGAAAAAGGAATAAGGCAAAGTGTTTCAGGGTCTAACCTTTAGACTACCAAGTGATAATAACATGAGACATCTCTTCAGAGGTTGAAAATTATTAATGTGAAAGCCTGATTATGGCATAACAAGGGCAGCACTATGCTACTCATATGGGTGTAATAAATTATAATTACCCTACTAATGTGGACGGGTGGAACAGATTACCATGCCAACCATACACACTCATGTATTAGAAACTGCCCATATTCAAACACATTATATGCTGTGAAAAAGGAGTGATTTTAGAAAGTTTCACCTCCATGGAGCACATCTGAAGGTAAAAAGAATAAAATTGTTGTTTTGTAGGTGTGGATAAAATATATCCAACATCCCCTGACAATTTATGCTGCAAAAAGTAAATGAGATGAGATTTAATTGGAATGCATGGGAAATCTGTTGTAAAAACAAATGGCGTAGCAAAATGTGATAATTTTAGCGTTAATGGGTCATACATACAGTATGGGAACTGTATCAAAGCAGAAAGTACTATACCCTTTTTTAAATATTTACTTGACAAACAGGCATACAGATGTTCAAATGGAGGACCCCTGTAGAAAATGTTTTGTGCAAGGCTCATGCAAGTTGTTTTTAATATGCTGCAATGACTGAGTAACCACTCATGCCAAGTGCAATTTTAATGGGACATTGTAAAGGGAGGAAGATCTATGAGAAACAGGCTGAATGTCAGTTTTCATAATATTTTTTATGTAACCTACAAATAGCCTTCCAACTGCCATGGGATGAGTCACCTTAACCCCACGCTGTGCAGTAAAGTATATACAGACTCTTCTTTCCTGATCTGCTGTTATTGAGAAAGCACAAAATTTAATAGTAATTAACATGTTTTGCATTTTTTCATTCTTTGCAATCTTTGCAGCACAAATAGAAACATATTTCTTACTTCAGGACTCTGCTGTTAATAAGAAGCTGTCAGAAACAATTATAACTTAACCAGGAAAGCTTGTAACCTGTTTAGATATATTTCTATGAGCACCTAAACTGTTACATTTGCAGCACACCCATGGCACCCATTACAGCTCTGCGGCAAGTATTTCACTAACTATAAAACATGTGGAGGCAGTGAAACCTCAGTAGACATTTATTGTTAGTATCACCACAAAAAGATTTTATTCTGACAACTAAAGACAGATTGTGAAATAGGCTCTACAGGAATGAAATGTATTTTTATCTGTACAGTGATGGGACAGCAGGTGACCAGAGGGGAATTCATCTTAAGTTACAGTTGCCATATACTTTTCTAATCATTTGTGTCTGATATATTTTTCCACAAAAAAAGTCAATTACATTTTAGTATAACATATCATACTACATCTCCCCCATTACAAATCCAGAATCTACACTATAATCTATACTAATTGTAATGTTACTAGTTGTGATGTAACAAATCATCCTGGTACATGGCTTAAACTCATATTTGATGTGAGAATAAGAATAATAGAGAAAAATTCCTCCTTTAGCAGATGGATATGAAAACAGCCTTCTTGGGTCAAAACTAGTTTAATTTTATCAGAATTTGTCATAACCACGATCTTCACCCAACCTTACAGTAATCAACATCAACATTGTTGCCATGCAGAGATTTGTGAAGTGAGAAATGGAAAAAAAGTTGCCCTCTGATGTTTTATACAATTGTGCAACATCAACCCTCTTGTTTGGAGATAGGGACGGTTACAGATATAAATTAAGCCACTAAATGTTAATTCGTTATACTTGGAAGACACTGATTTCAGATGTTTTAAGGTATAAGAGGGTATTGTGATATTTGGTTGGTTGCCACTTGCTTGTTGTTTGTGCATTTATGCACATAAATAAGGGAGAAATGACAGGCAGTAGCTGGAATTGAAATGCCAGATATGTGAAACAAAATATGCAGGGTGATTCAGGGGTCATTGCATGCTATAGCATAATCAGCAAGTGTACACAGAACATTTTTTGACTAAGATTATACGTATACATATGAGAATTAGTAATTGTGGTTTTCACTTTAAATGCTTCAGTGATTCTCATGCTAAAGCACTCCACTTACCTGCTTCAGGGATTCAGGCCTGGTAGGTGGTAGCAGAGGGAGGCTAGAATACCATTTGAAATTCATGAAGGCATCTGTCAGTGGTACGCATGAGGTAATTGGTTCAATAATAAAAGAAGAACATGTCACTCCTCGTCAGGTGGCATTGTGAATGTTGTTTCTGTTTGTGTGAACAATAATAAACCTGTTTGATGTTACTACATCAATGTCAAGCCCAGTGTTCTCCCCAGGCATTCAGTGATGACACCTTCCCACTTTCATTTATCTTTTAATATTTCTTCTAAGACTTTGGCCGACTGCCACTGATATACAGTAGAGGGAAATTCACTAAGTTGTTTGACAAATACACACCAGTCCATGGGGGTTGCAGCCAATGAAAGCTTGCTGAGGAAGATGTATTTGTTTGCTGTGTGTTATATATTAAAGGGTCAGTAATTCCAAAACACAGGACTGAGACTTGGGCCACTATTCCCATATAGTGGAGACAAAAGGAACTTTATTTGTGGAAAGATTCTGTCAATTTCAACATCAACAAGTATTTCCAACATAATGTCCTAGTTACTAAGAACACTACTCTAAGGTACTGTGTCATTTAGTGCACTTATGGTACACCACAAGTTATCACAAAATAGGAGTTTATAGAAAATGTGAAAGTGTTTTTTTCTATTTCAAGATTAGTAAGGGTGCCTTTTAGCCCTTGCTTGTTATAAGAAATGTGCTTGAGAACACTGAGTACATATGGCCTCTTCATAGTGTAGGTCTAGATTTTACATGTGTAGATGAAGTACATTAGTATCATCTCCTCAGGACATAAATACAATCTTCAGAGGAGAGGACCAAGTCTACTTGTTTTCACATAACTAGTATTTGTGTGTGCATGAATGTTGAAATCTGTGTTAAATTTCTGAAAACATTGCCAAAGCTGGAGGTGATATACAGTACTAGTCAGACGTTTCTGTGCATTTTTGACTGACACATTATACAGATTGGAGCTGCAGCAATTAATCGTTTAGTTGAAAAGTTGTATTGCCAACTATTGCGATAAGCTATTAATTGTTTTCTGTCATTTTAAGAAAAACAATCCACATGATCTGATTTATGGTTGACTCGGTTTCTATGATAATAAACTGAAGATCTTTGGGTTGTAGACACAAAAAGACATTTGAGGATACCACCTTGGACTCGAGTAAACCATGATCAACATTATTGACCATTGTTGAACTTTTATAGACAATCAATTAAGTCAAGAAATAATTGGCAGGTTAATCAATAATGAAAGTAATCATTATTTCCAGTAGTTTTATCAGACCAAAACCCAAATATATCCAGTCTACTATTATATTTGGCCAAAAATACAAAAATTCTTGCATCTGAGAAATTGAAACCAGCAAGTATTTGGCTTGAATCTTTGTTTTAGATTTTAGATGATAGATTAGATAATGTCATATACTCACAAGCAGATATAATAACAAAATATTTTACATCATCCTCTGAGAAGACACTGGACTGTAATAATAACTTAAATGCAAATCATCCATCTTTCTTCTAATCTTTCCTTCTTTTGTTAGTTTGATTTGTCTCATAAAAGGTTAGAAAGCAAAAAGCTAAAGAACAAGACAAAAATTATTATAATACCCCAATTCTAACATTACAAAAAATTTCATGCACACACACACACACACACACACACACACACACACACACACACACACACACACACAGTCTAATCATAAGATGCAAATGTCGATATGAATTTCAGCAGTGTTTTTCATAATAATGTCAGTGCACTGTAAATGGATACAGTAATGAGAGCAGTATGGGAGCCCTCGGTCCTCTGCTTGTGAATCCATCTGATGCATTTTTAATATATGCCCCACACTGTGGCTTTTGCAAGCCACCAGAAGTAGGGATGTTTCTATGACTACACAGTGGCGGTATCCTTTATAGCTTTCACTGTAACTTTTTCATTGCTCCAAACCACATTTGTTATCTTAAATCAGAATACCTCTATCAAATGTCACTAACTGCCTGCCCATATTCATTACATATGTTGCTAGTAACCTCTGAAAATGAATAGTAATGGTGACAATAGAAACCTAAGGTTATGTCTGATTATATATTGTGTGGCTTCAGCTCATATTTTATAGAAGTCAGTGGTAAGGAGTGAAGATCTAATCTATATAGGAGGATCTGAGCAAAATGTTCCGGTTCCCACTGAATAGTTTTTTAGCGTACATTTTTTGTGTGACTGGTGCTTGTAGGAAGGAATAATAAATATTGTAAACAGACATGGATAAACAAAAATAAAAAAACAGCATACAAAAAATACATATGTCACATAACACATGCACCAATTTAATATTTGCCAAAGAGTTTATGGAAACTGTGGTGTATTGGTAACAAATAACAGTCACATTATGTTTACATATGCTTTTTGGACCTCTGAATACTGTCGGTTCAGAACTGCAGGCCATGCATGCACATTGATTTGTATTGTTGTGATGGTGCAGTAGTGCAATGAATGTTATCGTCTTAGCCTCATCAATACACCACAGAAACCCTTTACAGAAATGAGCAATTACTGCTTTGAAATATTAAAAAAAAACTGTGTGAGAAAACACAAACACTGATTTGCTGGACTGTGGATGTTATCTTAAAAACCGTCCATAAAGACCTTCAGAGCATGTGTGCAAGACATCTGTGTTCATAATTAAATTATATATATTATTAGAACCAAAAAAAAAATCAAATAAGCTTTACTGCTGTAACACATAAGAAATATATATTTCCAAATTGGTACAGTAGATTTCTAACACTGACAGATGATTACAAATACATATACAATATACAAATATCAACAATCATCAATCATCATCTCTTTCCCTCTCTCTCCTTCTCTCTTTCAAATTCAAATAAAATTCATTGGCATGGCAGGTCAGATATCTATATTTCCAAAGCAGTACAGGAGATTGCTAAGATTGACAGATGATTACAGATAAATATACATACAAATATCATCAAACATCAAATACAATTTCTCTCTCTATATATATGTATATTTCACAGTTGATGGTGTACTACAGTATCCTTAAAAAAACATATCTGAATATGTTAGTATCTCTAACTTTTATTTGACCAAATATATTAAGTTTAAACAGTTTTGAAGATTAAACATCTTCAAAGCAACTCTATTACAGATTTATCATTTTCATATAATGGCCACCAAAACCATAGGATGTGATTTTTCTAATGAGCTCTGTGTACATTTTCTATTTTTGATGCATGCTTACCAACTCTTCTTAATCATTCTTGTCTTTGTTCAGTGCATTAAACTTGAAGCACATTGATAAAATACCTTCAGATATTGCTTGTAGATCAGATACAGCTATATCATCCAGTGAAACACAACAATTAGAAAAGGCTGTTTGTCATGACAGACACTGGGCGAGAGATGAGCTATTTAAAAGATGAGTGAAATGAGAGGAATGTCTTTATAAAAGATTTTCCATTAGCCCCAGAAGCTTCTTTTCTTCACTAATTTATTCAGGGTTTCTGTTTAATTTGCTACTTGTCCGTATGCATACACTGTATATATTACAAAATGTAACACGCACGCACACACACANACACACACACACACACACACACACACATACACACACCCTGGTGTTCATGACCCTGGTGTCACTGTGGCAATGTGAGACTTCATCTTAACTGACCTTAATGACTTCTGAATCCTGCATCACTTCCTCACCTCCCTCATCCCTTCTCTTGCCCTCTCCCTTCCCCTCATGTGTCTACCTCAATATTCCCTGGTCTCACACGCAACCTATTAGCATAGTGCTATCTTTAACCCACCTCTCTCATTCATTAATGAAGCAAGGGAATAGGTGAAGCATACTTAATGAAATCAGAGTGTGACCAGCCCTCCTAAATCATCTGTACAGGTTAAAGAGCAAATGGCTCTTTCCACATGATCATGCAGACTGCAAAGGTATTTCCTTGACAGATGTTGGTCAAACTGAATGCAGAATCTGTAATATGGAAAGAAAAAATGTAATTCCAACACTGTGATAAAGTCAGTATAAAAAATAGTGCTAACACTGCAGTCAGTTGAATCAACTATCAAAAATGTACATCTCTCTCACCTTATTATATAGGCCTTTAAATAAAGTGGAGTGGGAGACAGTTCATGTGAATGGAAATGGAAGAAAGGAATTTAGTCATTTGAGAGATGAGAGTGAACTGAGCAGGGAAAAGACCAAACAAATGAAATGACAAGATTGAAGCTTCCTCCAAGGAATAAACACTGTAAAACTAGTGATACAGGACATCTGTGGGTTGAAAGGACAGAAGAAATGAGAGAACAAATCTGTATCTATGATAATGTTCAGTTTGAGGAGCTGAAAATGACATGACTCGCCCTTTTTAGTTTCCTAAACAGCTGTAGAGCTGGACTTTCCTCAAGGATCCTCATTCTGAACACCTGCCTCTAGTCTGCCTGCAGAATCCACAACATTGGTTCTAATGTAAACTCTCACAATTGCTGTGCCTCAGATCTACCTATCTTAGACCACAAGCTAATATCCTTTGACAGAAATCTGAGATAATCCATAATCAATATACTTTGCTTGATCACATTCCGGATATTGACCCTCTTGGCATGCTAGGATAGTCCGGTGGTTAGAGCACATGCCATGTATACAGAACCCTGCAGTCAACCCCAGTTTGAATCCCAGCTGGTGTGGTCATTTGCTGCGTGTCTTACTCCCTCTCTCCCATGATTTCCTGTCTGATTACTTTCAAGAGGGCGTGCACCCTCTTGCTTGTTTGGGGTGGGGGTGCGGCTGGCTTGGGGGGTCTGGCGGGTCTGTCGGTGCGGCCGGCTGGTCAGTGGCATGTCGGCGGTGCGTTGGGTGGCACTGTTGGGGGGGCTTGGGGGTGCGGGTGGGGCTGACACTGGGTGACATCTCAGGG
>JANJYP010029075.1:0-15957 GCA_024605115.1 Rastrelliger brachysoma
GGAAGGAAGGAAGGAAGGAAGGAAGGAAGGAAGGAGGAAATACACGTGGAGGAACTGCCCTACTGAGTTCAGTTGATGTTGACATTCGCCAGTGAAAAAAAATCTGATGGTCTGAATCCAGTTGTCAATGACAACTCCATTGGTTTATCTATTTAGTATGAGCTACTGTGTAAGTAACCACACTCAAGGGAAAATTGAATATTATTTGGGAAAAATTGAGGTGTAACAGAAGACGTTAATGAGCTTACTGTAAACCCAGGTATATGGTGCCATCTAGTGGCCGTCATATATAAGCACACTAACTGCCTCATAAATGCAACATGCTCACATCTACTTCATGCCTCTGTTGGTGTAGAATCAGGTAATTTGGCAGCTAATCAATTGCTTTGATTAGTTTTAATTGGAGTGCCGTTAATGCATGAGTTTACCCTATATCATGGGAGAGCAAATTAACAGAAGGTGACAATTAGGCCCATAGTGTTTTGTCTGCTGATTATTAATACATGAAGAACAGTGTCAACAGCTACATTAGGCTGATTTGCTGTTACTTGACTGAATGAGTTTCTGAGTGTGTTGGTGTGCGAGTGATTACTCGAGTGATTTAGTTGATGAAGGAGTAAATGCACTTTTGGTGTGAACCAGCTTATGCGTGACCTCTCAACTCATGTCAGAGGTCACTAAATGTGGCTAACCGAGCTTGTGAGACTATGATTGAGTGAGTAAGCACTGTGTACACTGCAGGACGTCGGGCCCCTCTCTGAGCAAAGATAATAGGTGTGTTTGTGTCTCTGGTGGTGTTCATGTGCGTCACATGCCTTCTCTCACCATGCCCAGTCTGGGTGCCAAGAGAGGGGCTTAAACCTGCGTCTGGAGATGGGAGCTGTGGAGATCCCAGGGAGCGGATGCTTGGCACCGTGAAATAGGATTTGGGGAGGACCGAAGCAATGAAGCGAGAGGGAGAAGAGCAACTGCCAAGTCCTCTCTACGGATTTGGTGCCCCCCTCCTCACCCTTTAAACATATTCACACACACACACACACACACACACACACACACGTTAAAAGGCAGAAAGAGATGGGGGGTGTGGGGGGGAGGGTGTGCATGGAAAGGGGAGAGAAAAGAAATGCAGAAAGGGGAGTATAATATGAAGAACAGTGTTTGGAGCAATAACACAGTGCAGTCAGGGAGACAGTGACCTGAACATGTGTTCCTCACCGTAACCAACTCACACGACTCACTAATCCTGCCAAGGCTTTACCAGGTGGGGGTATAAAGGCTATGATGACATACGTGTGTACATATCTTTGCTTATGGTTTCCAGCATGTACATTGTCTAGATCATCTGCTAGCTGACAAAAACAGAAGGGAGGAGAGAGGAAATAAAGAGGTGGGGCCACTCACATGGCTGTCAAAGGAGGTGATTGATTTTCCGCCCCCTGTTATCAAGGCCAGCAGCCACAATGACCCCTAATACCTCCATAACACACACACACACACGCACACACACACACTAGCTCAAGAAAATAGGCCTATCAAGTATCATCTGTCTCTCTCTCACTCTCTCTCTCTCTCTCTCTCTCTCTTCTTGAACAAAGTCACAACAAATATCTAATCAGCATAGTTGGCTCTGTCTACATGGAGCAGAGAGAGCAGAAGAAAAGGAAAACATAGTTGGCTCATTTTGCTGGTAGTCGACCGAGGACAAGAAAAGAAAAACAAATCAGTTATGAACCCAAGTACAGTTGATTGAGGTTCTGAGATGATTCAGAAAAGCAAGATGGATGCTTCCAGGCATCTCTATTTCATTCCGCAGACTCCCTGTACTGAATCCCAATCTGAGAACAGCATCAAACCCCAGAGTTGATGTATTACTGTTGTAAATGTTTGTCAAACAGGCCAATCAATTCAGATTGGAAGCGTGACAGATATTTGAGGGTGGAACAGTGGAAACCCTGCATTGTTTTTTCCTCACACTTCCTCTCCTTGCCTTTACTTCTCTTCCCTTTTCTGGCCTCTTGTTCCATGCCCTCACCAATCCCGTCTTGAATGATTTCTTTCTTTTTTCCCCCCAATTTTATACAAAAGGCTTGTGCAATTTTGCCATTACTTATATTATTGCTGGTGGCTGCAAACTGAGTCTTGGCTCCATTCCTCAGGAGTAATTGGAAGCTGCAGGTGTGAGAGGGCACATTAGCATATGCACAAGACTTGCACAGCATACTCCTTCAGCCCTAATGGCAGCATGAAAAATACATCTATCACACTAATGCCGAAGAGATGGATGTGTGCTGTAGTTACATCACTGAGACAAGTCATAAAAATGTGATATCCTGTAGTGTAGTGTGAACATGTACACCATTTTTTCCCAAAGTGACTTTGTGCATGTTTGTGTGTATACCTGGGACATGGAAAAAGAGGGGTGTGAATAAATATCAGATGCACTGATCACTCTGAAAATATGTTCCTATAACTGTGTTTGCCAAAATAAACTATAAAATAGCAGAAAGGGCATTTCTTTCTACTTTCATCTACAGTTCTGTGTCCTATACAGCATGTTGGGCTGCTGATTTTTTTGTGTGTGATCAAACAAAACCTGCTGAGTGTAGATTCAATCAGCAGCAACAGGCTTCATAGGATTCAAATGGAAGAATAATAAAAACCAACCAGTGAGACATTGACCATAACGTGTGTCAGATCAGACTAATTTAAGCAAGTATAAATATCTTGATTTCAGCACTTTAGAGAAAATGTGATGGAAAACAAGATAAAAGCCATTCTTTGTTTTGTATTAATATAAATAACAGCCTTTAATATATAATTTTTAAGGCTAAATTACACCTGTTAAAGGTTAATGTTGGCTGTTTAACTGTCCAGTGTCAATTCCATCAATACAAATCTATTGTTTGTTTGTGGTTGCATTAAAAAACAACAACCTTTATTTGTATTAATTACTTGAGTTCCCAATATTAACTTTTGTAGTCCTGAATTAGGATCAGTTTTAGAAGTTGATTTGTTGCAAAGCTCAGCAACAGTAACCGGTCCAGACACGGTTTCTTTTAGTCATGATCCTCACTCACCTGCTGCCATGCTCTCAGTGGCTCTCTCTTGCTCTTTCACCCTCTGTGTGTGTGTATGTGTGTATGGATACAAGCGTGCCGGAGTCAGGGCAGAGCCACACCAGCTGCACCTCATCTCAGTAATCAAGCCTTCTACAAATACTCAGCCCTGCTTCTCCCACTCCGCCAGATTGCGGCACCATGTCTCCAGCTCCTTTCTGCAACACTCATTCTGTCTTGTCGGACCTGTCCTGCCTTGGACCCCTGTTCTTCACAGCTTCCAGACCAAACTCTAACCACACTTTCCCTGCTATTTGCCTGAACCCCAGTTCCATTTTCCCAGCTACCATCTCTAACTTACTCTGGCTTAGTTTCCATTTTCACAGCCTCAAAATGAATACTTTATTCTGATCATATAACCTGCTGTACTTCACTTAACAGCATGATCTGACCAAAGACATGCATCCAGCACAACCAGGTTTTCTCACAGCTGGAGACAAATGCCATGTTCACTGCCTTCTCATGAGTGGCAGGATGCAGCTTTATCTGGCACTCTGCGTGTTTAATGTGGGCTGTGGTTGTACTACTGGCTGATTCTGACCACTTCATCTGTAGTCTCCAGTCTGTAACTTGTAGCTATAGGTCCAGTCCTACTGCACCCCAGTCAATTAGGCTTCAGGTTTGTGAGCTTGCAACCTACCTGTCCTGAGCCAGCTGGTCTGCTGCCTAACCCTGAGCACATTATTCGCTTTTCCTGTCCCTGCCTTCCCTGAACCCCAGGAACCTAATATGGATCAGCTGAAGCAACAACTCACCTGAAGGTGTACTGGGAGAGCTGCTGCTGTTTTAAAGGCATATTGAAGTTTCTTCTTTTTATGAGTTTTGCATGAAGTGATATGTAAAAGCTGTTCATGGGAATATTTTGAAGATGAAAAGAATTTTTTTAAACTGAACAATGCTGATGTTTTGGTAAGCCCAATTTTGGTTAAAATGCCTTTATTAAAATTTAAAAATTATTTGGACAGAAAAAAGATTAAACTTGGACCCACAGAACAATTTTGCCCATTAACATTGACAAATTGACCAATTCTTGAACAAAACTGAATACAAAGGTCCACACGCTGCAGTTGAATGTATGGATGGTATGAGATAAACTGATCATAGGTGATGTGATTCCTGAGACAAACATTGATTATGACTGGAAATGCCCTTTAATAATGTCTATAGATTAGCAGTGAGGGGTTTGCAGGTGTGAAGGAAGCATAAGAAAAATGATCATGTACTCTGAGGTTCTGTCCTGTGCCTGCAGTTATCTGCCACCTGTACACTTAATTAAAGTTAAATGTTGGTATTGGAATTGTGACAAAATAGTATCAGACAGCACTGGTGTCATCTAGTATTTGATTTGGTTAAAACTGTGAACTTAATGCAAAACAAGTGTCAAACTGTGTGTATGTCTGTGTGTATGCACGTGTATTTGTGTGCATGTGATTTCTTTGCAGGAGGTTAGGACACCTGTGCTGAGTGATTGTGAAGGATTATTATAGGATTAGGGGGGTCTAGGTTACCACAGTGAGATGATAATCACAGTGGCTGTCCTCTGATCTCCACTGGGATAGGGGCGTCAATCAAACTGGAGACACTCAGAGATGAGAGGGAACACTGCTGTGAGCGTGAACACGTGGGATGTTTTCTCTGGCCTGTGTGTTACATGTTGTGCTCATATGTGGGTGTTCATGTGACTCACCTGTCAGTGAAAGGAGGGGAAAAAAGAGAGTGTTGTTTTTGTTTTTTCAACTTGCCAGCAGATGATTGAATTTATGTTTTATGGAAATAAAATATGGCCCTCACCTTCTTCCCTACCTCCAGATGGTCCCTGTGGAGAGAGAGTGATTATCTGGCCCATCTGAGCCAGGGAACCTGNCACCTCCAGATGGTCCCTGTGGAGAGAGAGAGTGATTATCTGGCCCATCTGAGCCAGGGAACCTGAGAGTGTTGATGTTGGGTGGGCAGTGTGGTGCCACGCCAAGCCTCCTGTCCCCAGGAGCCTGAATACGATCCCCTTTACCTGCCCCCTGTCTCTGGTCCTCTCCCTCCCTCCTCCACCCCACCACCGGCTAGACTTACTGCAACTCTCCCTCCTCCTCCTCCCCCTGTTGTCGCTGCCCTGGGATAGACTTTCTTCCACCTGACAAGGCTTGGCCTGGATTACTGGAATACCTGGACAGGTAAGTCTACTGAGGAAGGTGTCAAGTGCATGTATGTGTTTGTGTGTGAGCATGCATGTATGTGAGGCAGAGAAGGAGAGAGAAAGAAAGAAAGAAAGAAAGAAAGAAAGAAAGAAAGAAAGAAAGAAAGAAAGAAAGAAAGAAAGAAAGAAAGAAAGAAAGAAAGAAAGAAAGAAAGAAAGAGCAGTTTGTGATGCTTAGCAACCTAACAGGATCAAAACAACAAACAGACATAACATCGTTATTGGGAACTTGGCAGGGCACTCTGTTCCAAAGTCCTCTTTAGTAATCCCATGAATAAATAACCAGGGGTCACCTGCTCCGTTAATAAAGTCTTCCTCGTTTTGATTTTCAATCTTCTCTACTCCCCCTCCTCCTTCTGCTCCTCCTCCTCCCCATCATTCTCGTCCTGCCTGCTAATTAGGCCAGGTCTTCGGTTTCCCTGTCATGTGTGATATGAGTTTATCAGAGTTGCCTGTCAGGCTACACGGGTCATAGAATGATGTTCTTGGACCAACCTGCAGCCTGAACCACAACAGCAACTCCGCTATTATAGAGGGCAGTCAAACTAGCTAACAGATCGAAGGGATTCAATCTATTTGGTTTTGAAGCTCAGAGAGGCTGCTAAAAGGCTCAGTAGAAAACACACTATGGGAATACTTATTACAGTCACTGTTTGTATGTTATTGTTTTATTAGTACCTCTAGCGACAAACAAGCCATAGAAGACTTAATATTTAATTCAGGAGTTGACTGAATAAAACTAATGTTCATCTTAAGCTTGGCTTGATTTCACACTAAATACAAACACAAGTTGAGAGTACTCTGCTGAGCTTGTTTTGTGTATTTAAAAAGAGACTGCTCCCTGTGAACTCAGAAGTTCAATGTTGAATCTCTTTAATTACTTTCTTATTTTCTTAATTATGTCTGTCTTGATTTGATTTGAATGAATAACCTTTACATGATTGTCATATTTTCTGTATAATGGTTAAAAAAATGAGAAGAAAATAACACAATTTAATAATCATTATTTGAACCTCGCTTTCTTGCTATTTTATTAGTATGATTTATTCTTAGATCTCAGGCTCATGAATAGATGAAAGGTTGGACATACTCAACTTTTTTTTTTAAAAACAACATTTTTAGTCCAACATATAATATGTTTTGTCTCATATTGGGAGTTGAATATATTTTTAATAAAGTGCAATGTAAATACTTAAGTAGCTATAGCCCTAATATATTATTTATGGTTGTTGATGACATTATACTCACTAAATTGTTACACACACCAAGGAAGCTGTGAGCTGAAATGTCCAGTGGAAAGCCAGTATTTAAATTAAGTAGGAAGAAAGAACAGTACATATATATATTAATTTCATGAGATTTCATGGCATCACACTTGGTTTAAGATAATTTAATTTCTTTATTTTTTTTGTTAGAATCCTGTGAATAAAGTTAATCAAAAAATAACTATTTGAAATGACTTGATTTTAAATGTATTGCCTAAACTCAGAAGTCAAATAATCCTATCTGGACATTAATTATTTGAACTTATATACACCTCAGTTAGTGATGTATAATTTTCATCTGCTATGATTTTGTTCATGTACAAGGACAGGACATCTTTGACCATCAGTAGATTTAAGTTGTATCTGGGAAGAGTGTGGATGTCTTTTTTCTGAGACACATATTTTGTTATTTGTCACAGAGTGCTGAGTGAGACTGACATAGAATTTTGTGATTAAAGGACAAAAAGAGAAAACCCATGAATGTAAATCGTGTTTGCATAAGCACATGTAACAGTATTGCTAACATACAACTTCAATTAATTATGTTTTGCTGTGCATTATTTGCGATGGTATAATGATTTGTACTTGAACATTCATTGTCTTATTTAAAATTGACTGTGGGAAATTTCTTAATGTATATTTTACATTTTCTGTATTTTCCATTGCTGCTACAGCCTTGGAGACACTGCAGTGCATTCAAAAGAGGGCAGTGTAACCACACATGCGGGGTTTGCTTGCTTGATGCTTTCCCCTATTTCAAAATATATCTCTCACATAAATTATGTTACTAATTCTATACACTTCATGCAACTATTTTAGACACTTTTTTGAAATCTTGTTTTTTTTTCCATGTCAACATGATCTATGTGTCAGGGCAAAATAGCTTGAAGAAAAAAATTAGTATGATTAATTTAATTTCAACAGACATTTCAACAGTCAGAGGAAAAAAGCAAATGGTCAAGCTGTGAGGAAAAAGCTGCACTTGGTAATTGCTGCAACACCCACTGACCCCTGTGCTATGGGCATCAGCATTCCCATTGACTATATGTAAGAAAATTGCCTCATAGTCGGGGCATTATTGTTTCAGGGATAGCAGAGAGGTTGCTTTTCCTGGCCCTGGGTGGCATCATTAACACAGTCTGGAGTCACATGTTTAAATCAGATGGTATTGTCACAGGTGTAACTACTGCTGTTCATGCATGTGATTAATGTCCCCTTTTTTGATTAATTTCCTACATTGGCTGAGAAGCCCTCGCATTTGTGATTAATGAACCTGCAGCCTAATATCATGTAATGGTGCTTTGGTACAGTACATATTTGTGTGTGTGTGTGTGTGTGTGTGTGTGTGTCTGTGTGTGTGTGTGTGTGTGTGTGTGTGTGTGTGTGTGTGTGTGTGTGTGTGTGTGTGTGTGTGTAGCAGTGTATAGCATCTTTCAAATCCTAATTCAATTTAGTGGTCACAGTCAAAGATCAGACCGGAGGAAACTATATACACAAATTGGACTTTACAAAGAGTTGTGATATGGGGGATATATTGCGCTGTGCTGCTACTGTAAATCTTGAAAACAAAGAGCAGACTTGGAGAAACTGGCAAAGCCCTTGTATGTAAAGCTAGTGGCAGGCTGATAGATAAATCCACATACACTGACGCAGCTCTGGTCCCATGCATCTAAGCTTCTATCTCTGCCTGAAGGTTGGGAAGGGTGTGACCGAAATACTACAAAACCACAGCCTCATGCTCTTCTTCCTCTTTTCACAGAACTGATGGGAAGGGAGAAAAAAACTACTGTTTAGTTATCCTCACTGTTGACCTTCTGAAGTCTAAGTCAATATTCTTTCTTTTTTTCTTCTCAGGCTTTTCCTCTCTACGCCCAACCTTCCCTATATCAACAGTGGTGACAGAGACAGAGGACAAGGGGTCTGTAATTAGCTGTTTGACCCCGGGGTTGGGTTGTGTGACCCCGGCAGCCGTGAAGCGCAGATCCAGCCTGATCAGATGAGTACTTCTGAAGGGATCAGTGGTTGAAAGACAGCCGCCTCTGCGCTTCAGTCAACCCAGTCACATTAGCCAGCGCAGCCGAGATAGACACAGTTACAGGAGCCCAGCTGCTGAGCCCAAACAGAGTCACAAACACTTGTCTGGGTAGACTACAGACATATACACACACGTTTTTCAACATCTATAGACATCGATGTGGCTGCAAAACACCCACACCCACACACACACACACACACACACACACACACACACACACGCACTGCCACAACTCAAGGATAGGAGGAGGGGGAAGGGGGATGCTGAGGGGTAACCTGACCCAGGTAGGGGAAGGATAGGGGAGGGAGGGGATGGGAGGAGATGGAGGAGCAGTGCTGGCCCTTGGTCAAGTGCCTTGTATTCCACAAACAGGGCGCATCCAGTTACACTCTACCTGAGAAGCCGAGCCTGAGGAGAGGATTCAAAGAAAAGCATGTGGACCTCAGTCCCTTTGGTGCGCCTTCTCTAGCTAATGGAGATTTCACTTGGAGAAAACACATTCTGATTTCCTCTCTGAGCATGTATCCAAGGACTTAATGAAAATGAAGTCATGCTCCATTCTTCTGAGTCAGTTCATGTTCAGTTGTGTAGGTTTACTTTTAATTTCTTCAGCTGCAGAATTATTAGAAGCTTTTGCATTGCTGTGGCAGAGGTACCTATGAGCAGGTCGATAATTGGTAAATGTGGCTCAGCTGTCTCTGCATCCTCTACTGTTCACTACACTAATTAAAAGCAGCGAGACGGGAGAAAGGGAGAGAGTGTCATCAAGGACACGCTGGGAGATGTACACCTGAGACGCCACAGTCACTGATGCTTCGGGCACATCAGTATGACCTGAACACCGGCACTGTTTGAAGTTGTGACAGTGAGGAAGAGAGACAAAAGTGTCTGGATCTGAAACTGTTGCCCTTGGGGGAATAAAGTAATGGGAAGAAATAGAGAGGAGAGTCGGGATACATGAAAAGAGAATGAGGAGATGGAGATAGGGTGAAGAAAATATTAGTAGATTGAGAGGATACAGAGAGAGAGGAACAGGGAATGTTCTCTGAGAGTCTCTGCTACATTGTCTGTGTGAAAGTTGAGGCCTCCTCTTTAGGATACTTATTTTGTCTCACTTTCCGTTGTTTCACTGTCATTCATTTCTACCTCTTTACCTCTCTCAAGTCGTCATGTTTACACAAGCTGTTACTGCCATTTCCCTGTTGTCTAACCCTCTGCTGTTTTTCCTCCGTCTTTCCCCTCTTTCTTTGTCTTTTTCCTGCTGGTTGGAAATCTGCAAGGCTTGCTCATCGGCGCCAGCCTCTGTTAATCCCCTCCCAAAGCACCTTAGCAACGCTAGGAATTTAGAGATGCTAAAAAAAAAACACATGACGACAACGACAACAACTGTTCTTAACACTGGGCTCATATTGGCAAGAGTGGCCACATCTTGAGATGTGTGTGTGTGTGTTTTTTCCATAAGTAGTTCAGAACAATCTGGAAGGGTGTGATAACCAAGGATCTCTCAAGAGTGCGTGTGTGTATGTGTGTGTTTGGATGGTGTGTACACAGAGTGGGAGTGTATATTTATGTGATATAGTTCCTATAACACCAGCAACCTGGTAATCACTGCATGTAGTCACCTGAGATGCTCATTATCTAGTCCCTGTACACGTTCTGTCTGTGTCTGTTCATCGAGTCTGTACCTCAGCACACATCCCACACTACTGGACTTGTGTCTCACAAGTGTTTGTCTTTGTGAGACTGGTAGCACATACCTGAGCAAGTCAATGATAGATCGAGAGGCTAAGCAGGTGAACAAAACATAAATTATCATAGAAAGCAATGAAACAGCTTATGTCATTATAGGCCCAATTTTTTTATGTTAGCCAAATGCCTTGATAAAAACAAACCAATAAAGCAAGGTTATAACACTCATAGCAATTATGCCTTCAGTTATTTTTCATTTGTTGGATTTGCAGTTTTCACACATTAGCACAGATCACCCCTCCACCTCTTCCTTACTCTATCCAAAATCAATTACTTAGGGGCAATGGTAAAATAATTGAGGGCATATTTAGGCCTTGAAATTAATACGTAGTTAAAATGCTGAAACTTTTTTTTTTGCAACTTTTCTTTTAAGTATTAATTTACCTCCGAAATTGAATGTGAAAGAAAGAATGAAAACACAATATTTTATTCTTAGGCAGCAACAAGATGCAAGAGTTTATTTAATATGTATTCTCTTTTTTTTCCAACAGCAAAGACAACAGAGGAATCGACCATAAAATGTAGGTGTGTAGTGCATAACACAGGCCTGTCTCACAAGATAACAGTTAATCCATGAAGACAAACCTGTACTATTACTAGTCATTCATTTTTGAAAATGTAAAATAGAAATATACTGGAAATTACATGTACATTCATGCATGGAAAATATAAGAAGCTCTGAATATATCTCAATAATTATTAAAGATTCAGCATAGAAGTACCTTATTTGTGCTTCTCTTGAAAAAAAAACTCAAAACAAAACAAACAATGAGCCTTTTTTTTGGCCAAATTAAAGATATCATACCACACAGTTTTCACAGTGAGGCCTCTGTCCAAACAGGAACAGACAATAAACCTTCCACTGATGCACTGGTCTTAGTTTCATATCTGTACACATTTCCTATTGGGCTGGTCAAACAGCTCATTAAATACACTCAAGTCTGTAGAAATATTCATTACAGGCATTTTGACGGATTTTACAAATCTGAAAATACAGCGGGTTCTTGGAAAACATGCCAACGGAGGGACTAAGAGTATTAAGACAGTGAATCTGGCTCCAGTGAAAGAGAATGGGGGGAGCTCGCAGCAGCTTGCAGACGCTGCTGTTTTTTGTTTTTTGGTTGGGGTTTATTTTTTGCTGAGATGGGTGAAAAATAGGGCTGGGGTTGATTTGTTGATTTGTGTTGTGTTCAATCTTCAGGTAAGCCACATAAAATAAAATCTCTGCAAGCTCTGAAATTAGACACTCAACCTTGATACATAACATTCAGTAAGGGGAAAATGAGGTTGTGTAATTAAGGGGTTTAAGAGTAGGTAGCATCACAGAGGAGAGAGGAAATTTGCAGCTGTGAGTATCATTGCCATTTTCCAAAGGTATTTTTTGCTCACAGCAGCTATCGTCCAGTGTTTGCCATAATGATGGCCTGCCAGCTGAGGAGACAAGGTGCTATCTATTAATCAGATCCCCCGGAGTGATCTATGTCCACTGGTCATAGCCATGATGGACACTTTGCTGCAAGACAGAGACAGACCGGGAGAGAGGGAGATGGACAAATAGAAGATGTTGATTTGATATCAAATGTCAACAGTCAATAAATAAATATACCAGAAAAAAGAGAACTCTATAGTTTCATTCTTAGGTTTATCGTTCATCTGGAATGTTTTATACAAATATACAATTTCAGCAACATGTACATGTATATAATCAAACGTATATAGAGAGACATATAACACATACAAGTACACAGTGAAATCAGCAGAATAGCTAACAGCCAGTAGGTTATCAATTCAAATATAAATTAATCAAATTTATCCCATACCTTAAACAGTCTGATAGCTGACAACAATCTAATGGCTCTGGAAACAAATTAAGTAGGGTTATAATCATTAAGAACAATTTATCTGTACGTCCTGGACATATTGCTGTGACATACACATCCTTCACATGCTCCAATCTGACCTATCTAAATGACCCAGTTTGTTGATCACTTGACCCTGCAGAAGTCAAAGGTCATCTAGTTCAAACAGCTATCAGTGTGCTGCAGGTTGCAGCAGGTATCATAAAACTGCTGTTTCTTATCTGAACTCTTTGACCCCTCATTAACCCCATCTCCACTGCTGTGAGAATTATCACCTGCCACAGAGGAGGAGAAATCCTTTACAGCATCTGGTGGGTTTGCATGTGCAGGCCAGTGATAGAGAACCTAAGGCAGGTGTGTTGTTCACCACACTTTACTGAGTGATTTGTTGAGTTAGTGCAAGTTAGCAGAGCGAGAAACTATGAGTCAAATGGTTGTAATGCGTAAAGGAAGAAGAATAATAAGCATCTGAAGTCATGCTATATGAAGCTATAAGTAAATGCTAAAGTCAGGTAACATGTTCACAATGACAGTTCTTACATGCTGATGTTTATAAGGTAAAATGTTTCACTATCTTAATTTTGCATATAGCATGTTAATTAGCACTGCTATTAGTCTACATGTATTTGGTCATACAGCAATGTTGGGAAATGGAAATTTGGATCTGATGATGGATGAAAGATAATAAAAGGGAGATGAAAAGTTTGCGGATCAAACGTACTGCAATTATGCTGAGGTGAACATGTTTAAAAATTTAATCACAATCCATCCAATAGTTTAGACTCTTCCTTAAAAAAACAAAAAACAAATACACCAACAAATCCCACCCAGTGTCAATCACTTGTACTCAATTCATTAACATTTCAATCCTCAGATCGAGATCAGACAAGAGTCATACTATCAGTCATATGGATATATCCTCTTAGGTCTGAGATGTCATTTATATAAATTGAGCACATATGATGGACAGTGTGGAATTTAATGGTCCTTTCACAGTTGGAGCTTGTGGCACTCGGCCACCTACAGGAAAAAATGCAAACTTATGATGACACTAGAGGAAAAGTCTGCATCACCAAAGTCAGTTGGATTCCTCCTCTGAGGGACAGTGAAGGTATGTATAAAATGTCATAGTAATACATGTAATAACTAAAAACATGAAAGTAGTACTAGTGTGCAGGTGGTACCATTACTTTCAAACCATTCCAGCTGAACTCTCACCCATGAGCACCACAGTGTGCTACATTACAAAACTACCAGGTGCATGCTTTGAAGTGTCACAGCATACATTCAATTTTGTTTGACAAAAAGGGAAAAGATTCATGTAAGATGGCCGGAAATACAATAATGGGGATCCAGTTATGACTCAGAGTTTATTGCATTGCACCTATGGAAATCCAACCAGTGGCAGCTGAAGCCAAAGTTTTTTGATTCCAAGTTTCCATGAAGGAAAACCTTTTGTGTAACCATTTATCTTGAAAGAGAGACAAAAATAAACTAATTGTGAATATTGGAAAGAAAATCCTCCTTTCATTTACACAAAACAGGAGATTTGTAGAGGATACTTGTGACCCTTCCTTATTGCTCTTTTTGCCTCAGATGAATGGGATACTAGCATGAAGTGTGTCTGATCTGAAAAAGGCACACAGACAAATTCAATCCTGTTAATTCTTTTGACTTAGAGTATGAGCCTTTTGAATGGCAAATGATTTACAAAGGATTGATGATTTTTGATATTTGTCGAAACAGTTTAAGTCCCATGTCCTCATACGGGAGGCCTTATGAATTTGTATTAGTTGGATGTACACTTTATGAGGTTCTCCATGTGCCTTTTCATGGCAAATAAATAGCACAACCCCAAATGCAGTCCATATGACTGCAAGAATGTATTTGTAGCTTACAGCTTATTGTCATGCGAACCATCACATCTTCATTATAATAGTCTGGTCTTGTGGGAAGTGAGAGAGGCATGCTTTCTACAGGCTTACAAATTAACCCTAGGGAACCCCCAAACCCTATTTTGAAGAAAAATTCTAGTTATTACAACTTGAGCTTTATTTGTATAACTCAGGTCACCAGTAGCATCAGTTTTGATAATGTTATACTCAAAGTAATTGCTATGATCTTGAAACATGACAGCAGAAATATGACACCAACGGTCCAAGAAACATGGATATATATAGAATATTAAACAGGCTGTCAACAAGCTGACAATTTAAGTTAAGTTTGCACACTGACATCTCACTGTGTGTTGAGAACTAAAGCAAATATAGTAGGTTAAGCGTAAATATTTCAGTTTCTTTCAAATGAGTTTGACCTAAGGGTTTGTTTACAACAAGTCTGCCCACGTGTGTTTCTTTCCTGGTTGTACATATTTTTAGCGTACACTTTCTGAACACTCAGCAATGACTTTGGTGAGTACAATGTAAAGTGAGCTACAAAAGTAAAATACAAGCTTTAGTTTTCCGCAATAGGAGCAGCAGTGTTATAGTCAAATGATCTGGGAGAAGTGGAAATATCACTCATATCAGTAAAAACTGTTGTGTCAATCACTGCCGAGCTATTGGTTCCTTTAACAACGTTCCAAGTCATTTCATTTGCCTAAACTTAAAGCAGCATTAATTGATTTTTGGCCACTTGGGGGCAGCACAACACGATTTGGAGTCATGATTTCAGCCACCTGAAAAATGTAAGTTCATTCTTCACTCTCTTTGGGGAAAATACCTGCCTATAGCTGACAAACTCTCCACTGTGTTCACCAACTAGTTGCTAACATTGCTTGTCACTGAGTGCTGTGCAGATAGCATACAGTGGCTTTATGAGAACAGAGTGGAGTTATTGACTAAGAAAACCAAAACAACAAACTACAACAGGTCATAAGGCTTATAGAGATGAGAGGACAATTACCAAGTCTTTTGATTATTACCTGTGGGTTCATCAATATGCATACACATTAAAGCATTTGATATACTGGAAATATAAAAACATTTACTAGTGCAACTTTAACCACTACTTAACAACAGATATGGCAGGTTAAGAGAAAAAACACTCATATGAATCATTTTTGTATCAATCATGTGCATCAGTATGTGAAGCAATGTCAATGTGGTCGTTTAGACCCGTACTATACAATAAGAAATTATTCTTTCAGTAGTCGCCAAGAGCAAATATTGTAGGGACAGCAGATTGAATATGGTAGCTGTGATCATTTTGTGTTGGCAGCGGACAGTTTNGGAGCAAATATTGTAGGGACAGCAGATTAAATATATGGTAGCTGTGATCATTTTGTGTTGGCAGCGGACAGTTTGCAGATAAGATTAACAGAAATGTATTTTATATATATTAATAAAGATGTCATCATCATCGGCATTATTTCACCTATAAAATGTATCTTGCTTGATTTCGACAAACTGACTGACCCTGTAATTTTGAAGCCAGAACTGAAAGAGTTGTAGGGCCAATTTATATTTGCGATATAATCTGGACGTATTTAAAACCCAGTTAAGGGCAGCAAATTTTTCAGTACAGCAAATTTGCAGCATATTTTTCAGAAGAGCACCTCTCTCATATTTGGAGGTTGTTGAGAAGAGATTGAGGTTATGTGGAGTATAATCATTAGATTTCACATGTTGGATTCTCAAGGCCAATTCTAATATATTTTTTAGACTAAATTAAAATGTAACTATTTTTAAACAAGATATGAATTAAAATAATAGGGATGTTGTATTTTCCAAAACATTTATCT
>JANJYP010029104.1:0-19628 GCA_024605115.1 Rastrelliger brachysoma
AAACAGTCTTGCTGAATCCTCATGAGACATTTCAGTAAATTTGAATTTAGTTTCTTGAATCTCAATACTTCAGTGAATCAAAGAAGAGGTGAGATAATGTAAATGAATACCAAATCATTAGATTAACACTTTAGGATCATCTATAATTAAAAAAAAATCTGTTAGTAACTCAAGGCTGTTTGTTTCAGTGATGTAAAGGTTCAAAGTGTGTGTTTATCTTACATAATTCACTGGCCTAAAATGGAGTATTAAGTCTATAAAAAGCTAGTTAAACAAAGTGTTCAGGCCCCTTCAGTGGTTCCTAGTGTAGATCATTCATTTTTGGTCATGAAAGGCCTGCCCAGAATAATGTTTCCATATACAGATATGGTACTTTTAACACAAACAACTGGTTACTTGGATCCGTCATTATTAAAATATGAAAAAACATTCCTTTTAAGCATGGCAATGCTCTTAGGTCAGGTATTAAAAAAATAACAAAACTAGCGTTATCTTAAATGGAGGGTCAATTGGACTATGTCACTGGATGAAAGAAATGTGTCAACAGTAATGACGTCAAATACTGCAAGAATGGTTATAGCTATCAAACAATATCAACTTTATACATAATATTTCAATTTTATTTACTCTATTTAAAATAAGTTATTCCCCATGGTTATCTGCAATGACAACCCTAGACAAAAATAAAGACTTTACAGGGACATTTTACTGAGGACTAATGGGTGTGTGTCTACACAGTGTACAGTACTGGTCTAGCAGCCTGGAGGAGTGATAGAGAAACAGTGCTGGTATTTAGAATAGTTTCCTCCAACAAGGAAAGGAAAATGTGAAAAATCCCTTCACTTCCAAAGCATTCAATGCAACAGAAAAACTGCATAGGTAGTATATCAGCTGACCCCATCAAACACTGACTTATACACACACATCCAGTTCATTCTTGACCCCCCACCATCCTCTTAATCCTGTAAATGTTTTTACAACTTGGTCTGTCACTGAGTGTTGGACACTGAGGTGTTTACATTAGGCTAGCCACGCTAGCTGGCGGCACTGAACGGCACATAGTCGTCTATCAAAATGAAAGTGTTCTTATAAACATACTAATTAGGCTAGACTTTATTGTTATTTAGCCCACAGATCATTAAGTTAGTGTAAACCAACATATTAACCTCTGATTAGGTTGGCTGTGCTAATACTGTGTCATCACCGTGTCACATTCATCACAGCATTGAACATTTATCACCTGTAGCAGTAATGAACCACTTGTTAATCACATTTTTTTCCAAACCTCAGATGAAGCTATGACTGCTTAGTGTTACATGAATCCAGTAGTGAAGGCTTCTCATACATATTTAGTCTGCTTAATTCACTGTATTTCACTATAAGGAGAGGAATAACAAAAGCTTCTTGACATAACTGTGCTAAATATGATTATCAACATAGGATATTTTGATGCTGAAACAAAAGATTTTGAAATCCCTTACTTCAGTATCTCTTACATTTTACCCCACAGGAGTGTTCACGTGTAGTCATGTCATTTTATACATTTTCTAGGCACTGAAGGTCCAGTTTTTCAGTTATCACTTGCTGTCACAGACCTGATGTCTTGTTTACCTTTAAATATATATTTACATTTCACATAAACAGGTCATAGTGTTTTGCATGAACTGCATATCAATTGTATACCGATTGATTGCTGTATTACCTAGCAACCTGGCAATCTGATCCAACCCAGAGGCAGAAATGAGCATGCACAGATAAACCTGCCTGACAAGCATCACTGTATCCACTCAAACACTTCACTCGGTTTGCTGCTGAAAACAGATGAAACAGGTACCAAAAAGAAAAAAAGCATTCAAGTCTCAAGCCACTTGATGCAAGTCTTTCTTCTTCTAACCACTAGCTACACTGGCAAATAAATTATTTTTAAGGCCAAACTGTAACATAGAGCACAGTGGGAAAAGTAATGTTCCCAAACATGATGCTAAACATAAACAAGCCATTGAGGCACAGAGGGGACCCCAAATATTGCCACACTTTCTGGGAGGGATATATCATAAGCTGATCACTAAATCACTAAGGCAAAGGCGAAAATGGCCGTGCTAGTTGACAAAAATACACACACACACACACACAGACGCGTTTGCTCATAACTTTTGTGACATAAATCTTAGATACTGACTTTAGATCTTTGTACATTTTGTAGGTGTATTTTTTAAGTGTGAGCTATGAATCTAAGATGAACTAAAAGTCATTTTACTTTAACATCTTTGTATTTATTCTATTAATCTGTGGTGTAAGGTTATGTGAGGGCAGTACTGAGAGCTGGCCATTTGCCGACACTCCAGAAAATCTCTCTCTTTTTCACAGCCAAATGTTGGCAGTATGCATTTCACTTACATGTGTATTTCTGCATAGCACTAATTATGTGAAAGCACACATAACCTTTGGGGCAGTACAAGTGCACAGGATTCAATAATAGCGGATAGGAAGCAGCGGTGGGAATTGAAGCAGTAAGAAAGACTAGAAAGTAGTTTAAAACTCCAGCTGATTTCTTTAAAACAACAAGAAAGAGTCCTGAATCTTATGGGCCAACTGTACTGGTATAATGGCAACAATTAAAGCTGTAATGTATTACAGGAAATATATCACATTCAAAGCTAGAAGTACAAGTTAGAGATAAACATTACATTACTTTAATGTGATCCTCAAAACACACCAAGGAATACACAGATCTTTTATAGATTTTTAAAGTAAGACAGAGAGAAATAAAGTCTGCCTGAGTTGGGAATTATTCTAAAGGAAACATGCTGTTTGGGACATTACCCTGATATGAAATGCTCTGTGAATGGAGAAGTCTGGATTAAATATAACAATATAGGATGTTTAATGGTTTAAGATTTTAACTGCCAACAGTAAAACTGAGCGAGAGATAAAACACTGTGAATAAAATCACAGAATTTTAGGAGACATTATGGAATGTAAGCTGGACTCAGTGGGTAATGATGTTTCATTGTCATGAGGGGAGCTGCCCACTGTAAGGCATTAAGCTACAGGCAACTTAAAATCATATAATTACTTACAGTGGGAGTAAGCTGTGTTGGCTGCCTTTACAATATGACACATCTGGACATATCAATAAGCTCACATGTTGCATACATTTTCATTATCTGTTCTGCCATCAAAGGCAGATCGTAAAGAATTGTCTTGTCTATATTCCACGTGGAAATGTTTCCCGTAACATAAATACTATGATCCATAAAACTCAACAAGGTTTTTTTTTTCAGTGGGCAGGTGATTCAGTCTGTAGATGTTATTTTATACATTTTATATTTGACATCATCTGAAAAAAATGGTTAAATGTACGAAAAAACAATGTTTGCATTAGCATGCCGTTATGCAGTCAGCAGGATAGAACAGATGACTTCTTGTTGTTCAAAGGGGCAGACTGATACATAAAGGAGTTGGAGCCTTTGCAGTAAGGGTTTCAGGAGATGGCCGTTTCCAACTCTGTTTCCCTTTTTTTAACTAATATTTTATATATTCTTTTTAACACACTTGTTTAAAATAGCTTTTTGCTAATCTTATTATATTCTATGGCATTTGATTTGATTTGTGTTTTGATAATGTGCTTAGTTTTTAATGGTTTATTTTTGTATTTTAAATGTGCTCTGTTTTTATTGTAAAGCACAAAAAATCTATAAAAATAAAGCTATTATTATTATCATCATCATCATCATCATCATCATCATTATTTATAATTATTATTATTATCATGTGATGAGGCACAAACACAGTATTATTACAATGCATGTTTCCATCCACCTGTTTATGCACATTTTAAATGTGTGCAATAAAAACACTGTGGAAACACTGGAAATTCTGAAAAAAATCAGAAATATCACAAAACCATTTTATGCTTGGCAGAGATGGAAAAGTTGGTGTATCAATAAACCCAAAATGCAGCAGTGAAATGGAAACAGACTTAGCAAACAGATACTGATGTACTTGAAGCATGTGACTTAAAGGTCAGTTAAGGTTTCACCACTGCTTCTTCCACTGAAGAGACGAAACAGCAGCAGATGAAAACTTCAGATCTTTGAGGACTACTGAAGAGACTAGCGTTCTTGAAATTAATACATTAAGTGAACATAAATGTCAGATTTCATTCATGTTTTCTGCATGTTTTTTCATTACTTGAGGTTTGTCTAGCACTCTTTTAATCATGTCATCTCATTCTGCCCTCTGCAAACGACTGGCTAATTAGCTCCACCAACTGTTTATCTTGATGAGCTCAACTGCTAATGCTCACATAACAGCAGTGCATGGAAATATGCTTTAATCTGCATCTTTTGCCAATTTTCTGGAAGTGTGGTTCAAATGTGTGTTTCATTTGGATGAAAATCTGACTACAGTGATTAGCACGTTGTCTGTCTGCTTTGTGTTTCACTTCTTCCTCTCAGCACTTTGGCGACAGGACAGTGAAGTCATTGTTTCCACTTTTTCACTCTTTCATATCTTACAAATCAATGACTACATTTGTGCATTTTACACCATTTAGCACATTTTTTGTAACACTGTATTAGTATTAATTAGCACATTTGAGGCATAATAGCTGTTTAATAGCAACATATTTGATTCAAGTAATTCCCATATTCGCATTATCCTCAGATTTAATAAGTGATGTCCCAGCTTGTGTATGCAGTGGTGTTTAATGTGCAAGGACGCAGCAATACAACACCAACAACACAAAGATGCAGAGTGATTGCATACAGTTCTTCCAAGTTTTCTACTCTCCCAAACTATGACTATGCAGACTTGCTTCCAAATTCTGCACTGACCCCAACTCAGCCCAGATGTGATCATGTGATCATGTCCATTGTATTACTCGAAAGCCTTACAGTACCACTGATTTTAGTTTGGAGACAACACATGTTCCTGCTAACCACTGCCAGAATACAGGTATTGCTACAACAAGTTGGACAGAGAGGCTGTCTAATTAACTGAGGCTATAAGGTGCAAATATGCAGTAAATCAATGAGAGATAACAGAATGCTTAGACAGCATTAGGTAAATCAGAATATTCATTATCAAATGTTAATGGTGACAGAGGAAATAAGAGATCTGATAAAGTAGGGGTTGGTCCTTATCTAGAGGGTTCTGATGCAAAATGAACCCTCACTGCAGTCCATTTGTCTCTGTCCTCCTTGTCCTAGGTCAATGAGGGCTTTAGTTAGTTAGGGGTTGATGTTTGCTTGAGGAGTTCCAGGATCTGAACAATCTGAGCATAAATTCAAGACAATTTTCTCCGACTCTATGCTTATGTGCATGTACGGAACAATGCTGGATAAAATAACATTTCAATCACATTTCCCGTACATGATTTATGTGAGGGCCATTATCAAGTTCACATCTTCCTTCCTCTAAACAATGAAATCCAAAAATCTATAGACAGATTACGCTAAATCCAAAGGATGCTTTGGTGATTACAGTAACGACTTGAAATAGCACATAATGACTGATGCAGTGGAACAACATGCAGGGGGAAAAATGCTTGAGGGTAGAAATCTTTCCTGGGAGTGTTATTGCTGACATCACACCACTAATGCTTTTTATGGACATCTTCATTATCCGTCATTGGCATTCAAAAGAGCAATGGGAAATAATCCAGGTGGGCGAAACCATTCATTTGAGCTTCACCAGGGAGACACAAATTTATCAAATGTAAGGATCTGTGAATGTGTATATAAGTGTGAATGCACGCACAGGTATGAATATTATGGGTCAGTGCAAGTGTGTGTGTGTGTGTGTGTGTGTGTGTGTGTGTGTGTGTGTGTGTGTGTGTGTGTGTGTGNTGAGCAGATCTTTGCGTGAGTGTCTATAATTGGCGGCAGAAGGAGAATCTGTGAGCTGACATCTGCAGCTGATTTTTGGTGATAATAAATCAGGTTTCTTTCTCCGCTGGTGTGCTTCCACTGTTCCACACAGCTCTCACTCTCTCTTGTCTCTGTTTCTCTATGTATTACACACAATCTCCCTCTTCCTCTTCTCCGTCTCATTTCCTCAAGCTTGTGGAAACCCAAGGACTAGCTGTACAGAGTTCCTGCAAAACTTTGGACTCAGCCTCACTTTTTGGGTGGCCACACAAGTTGAGTTGTGAAAGCTCCTTCCTGGCCAAAGCTGTAGTGGGAGAAAAGGAAAGAAGGGTAAAAAAGGAGAGACCTGCACCGTGATTATCAGTGAGTGAAGGTGGATGGAGAGAACGAGGTGTGAACAGGCCACAGCTGAGGGGAGCACAGTCTGGCAAAATCTAAAACCTGCCTGTGTGGAGCCCAATTTTTGCTGACTGCACCTATCTCTACCATACATGGCTGAGTTAATAGTAAAGGTCTGCCACAGAGCCATTTTTCTCCACATCAATTTCCTGTCTAGCCACAGCCTCGACACCAGATTTAGGGCTGAATGACTGCTGTTTTGATACATTAAACATGATCTGGAGTCAGATGGAGTGAAAAAATAAGGGAAAATCCTTTTGTGGAGTGCAGTTGGAGGTGACCAGAGTTGTGAAGGTTACTTCCAATACATATTCCACTGAGGATTACAGAATTCATGCTCTGAAACACAATCTGTATTGGAAAAGACTGCAGAAGGTAAATATTGTCAAAATTTCGATAACTGTGTTTCTCATTATTTAAAAAAAGTCGCTAAATAAAACAATTCAACAGTGTTTTTGCTTCCAGTATTTATTATATTCAGCTGCAAAATCAAATAGAATTATTCAGTTGTATCACACAAGAAGGAAAGACGGTAGAGCTGAACACTATGTCTATTAAATTTTATAGTAAAATGTTAACTTATCATCTGTTTTTTTTCCTATAGTTATGCTGTGGAGCCCTAGAGGAAGTTCATGATAGTCGATTAAGTTCTTCTGCAGCATTAAGCGTAATTACAAGATCACATTTTTAAAGTTACACGATCCAAAGAGGAAACTTGAATTATAAACATGGACCCTTTGGAGTGCTAAGTTTATCTGTAGCTTAAGCTAAGCAGCACATTCCCATTGACCAATTATTTACTAAAGGTTATCATAAATGTGACAGCAAAAACCCACAGTGAATGCAAATTCTATAGAGGCTGTCAAATAGCATTTTAGTGGATTATTTTAATGTATAAGTTCTAGCTTTCAGGAAAAGCAGGGCGATATTATTATGCAAGCTCAGGATTGCCTTGATAGTAGACAACATATCATTCCTGGAACACACTGAGACACATTAGATCCAAATTCTTTCCTTAGGATAGCCAAGGCTAGACAGGTGAAATGATCAGACTTTAAACTTGGCTGTCTTGTAAGAAGAAAGACCAAAAGTCAGTGGTTGGATCAACAGATGTTTGTTGTTGGTGGAGCACAAATTCCTACCTCATCTGTCAAAACTTCAAACAAGGCAGGAATATATTTAAAAAGCTGATGTAGCCAGTAACAAACTGTACTGCAAAAAACTGTCTTTTTTCAATACATATCAAGAATCGCTTTTAATGATTAATAATAGGTAGGAGGGGAGCGCGTGGGAAATTCCAGGAAATTAAAGTCAAGGTACTCTGATATAAACATTTTTTAAAATGTTTTGAAATTGTACTTTTTGCTGCTGTTTTTAGTTTATGATATAAAGACAACTACAACATAACAATTTTACAGTTGTTATAGCAAAATCATAAGAAAAAAATCAATCCCTGCGATCAGACCCTGTTGATCTTCAGATTAAAGGAATACTTCACCATAAAATGAAATTCAATCATTATCAGCTCACCTTCATGCTGATGAACACTCTGGATTAGTTTTTTATTCCTCAAAGTGCAGCTGGAGACCCAAGGGGGTTTTGTCCTGCACCAAGAATCCACATAACGAGAATCACTGTCGCTCGACACAAAAAGGTCCATAAAACTACACAAAAAAATTTGTAATATTCCTCCATACTGCTCGTCTGCTGCAATCCAAGTGTCATGAAGTGGAAACATCTAGAGTTTACTCGAAATAATGTCATTTAGTACATTTTTATACCAGAGGCCTGTCTAGAGGCAAACTTACGTGTTCATGCACTACAGGAGCCGCATAATGAGATGACAGATACATACCGGACTCTTCTCTTTTTTCTCTCAAAGTTTCAATTCACTAGTGCAGGCAGGTCCCTCATGTGTTTGTGTGTAGCTCAGTTGCTCACAGCAGGATGTAAAAACCACTGTATATCTGTCGCAGGTTGTCAGTGATCTTGCCAGCTGCGGCTTCCTTAATGCAAGCAGATGCTCAAGTGAATCGCATGAACACGTGAGCCCGCCCCCAGGCAAATATAATGTAGGATTGTTTAGATTATAAAAATGTATTAAACAACATTGTTTCGAGTAAAATCTGGACATTACCCCGGACATTTTGTTGCAGCAGACAAGCAGTTTTTGGACTGACCGCCAGCAACTGTTGTTATATGGAACAGGTATCCAGCTGCACTTTGAGGAATAAAAAACTACTTTGTAGTGTTCATCAACATGAGGGCGAGTCGATAATGACTGAATTTCATTTTTTGGTGAACCATTCCTTTAACTGAATACAGATGAACAGAGGAAGCAAAGTCACTGTTCAGTGAAGAGTGTCTACTCAGTGAGTCAATAATAGGTTTCCTCTGAGTCTATCTGTGGAGGGTGTTGTTGTATTTGTGTATCCAATCATCTTTTCCTCACATCCAAAAAGCAGCATCCTTCCCTGAGGCAACTGTAAACATCGGGCCTCAGCCTGTCAACGCTGTTGTGTGTTTAGACATCTGTTTCAACCACAACTTAGCACTGATCGTCAGTATCATGTGGCTGTAGTCTAGAGTTACATCCGCACTCCCAAATACATGTTGTCTATTACCACATTTGGATCTAATTCTAAAGAGTGTTTAGCGGTTGCGGTGGAGAAAGACCTATCCTCTCTCGTTGTTATGAAATTTGTAAGCAATGGTTAGCATCAGAGCGTGCACGTGGTGCGGCGTTACAGAATTAGTCATGTGTGCTCTACATGATGAAATGGTGTAAGCTGAACTAACATGTAATTTGTTTTCATCACATATTTTACACTGAAGTTGTAAATTGGTCTGTGACATTATACTGGAATGTTGAACACGTACAAGTACACGTGCACACACACATGCACGCACGCACAAATTTCTAAGAATTCCCAAAGTAGACGTTCCTTTCAAAAAATGTTATTTGGTTTGGTTAAACAATTCAACTTCCTCAGATTCATTTTACAAACCCACTCTATGTCCCATCTGTTAAAGTCTGATTACATACTTCAGGACAGTTCTCTAGAAATATGGCGGTGTAGTTTTACAATGGAGAACATCATTTATCAATGATGCAATCTTAGCCAATAAATCCATACAAAGATTAGAGACAGAAAATGTCTTCTTTTTTTTCTTCCATTACTTAAGATGGTGCTTATTAACATACATAGTCTACATGAAACTCTTTGGCTGGACCACAAACCTCATCTCCTCCCATAGCTTATGAATCTCACATAAGAAGAGAAATATATGACCTGGTCCAGTGTACCATTAAAGTATATGGAGCATTACCCATACTGCACATAGGGGCCATGCCACAGTTTTATTGCAGGTTTACAACTCACTGGTGGAATAACAGCAGCTTGTTTCCTAAGGTGGAAGATGGGAAAAGAGAGTGGAGCAGAGCATGTGTGTGAGTGCCTATTAGGACCAGGTGTAGGAGGCTTAACAAAACACCAGGTAGCTAAAAGACTCAAATTAAGTCAGTCCATCATTAGCGAAGATGATGACACAAAAATGTTCCAAATGAAAGTATTAAAGTACAAAACAGTAGATTATTTCATAGTGCTAAACATTACTACAACAAAAGTATGACATATGTTTTCCTACTTTGGCCTCAACAAACCAACCAACATATTATAAACCAGAAGTGAGCTCAGGTAGTTCTAAGTCCCAACCTATGTCAAGCCAACAAGCTCCATCAAGCGCAACCACAGAAAACTATTTCACTTCACCTAAAGTTATTATGTCTAACCTAATAAAATACATACTACTACTACTTTCACTGATAGAGAGCTTGTTTGAAGCTTTAAGCAGCCAATGAACCACCTGCCAGTGAAGAAAAATCACTGAAAAGTAATAAACCTCCTGAAAAGCTCTGCTCATTCTATCAAACCTAAAACAGTCCCATGAATGGGTCCATAGTGTCACTTTTGTCACAAAACATTTTGTGCAAAACTATGGTAGTAGGAATGGCCCTGCCATAGGCATAAATAATCATAATTTTACTCGTATTGCATCATATGATTATTTGTCAGTTTCTATTTTCCACATCTGTATGTGTGAAAATGTTTCTTTGACATCAGTCCTATTACTAACTGCTAAACTCTTTGGTGTCAAAAGCATGAATAGATTAGACTTTCCAGTTAAGTGCTACAACAGACAATGAAGTAAACAGTATTTTTATTCTGTGAATGTTCGTCCCATGAAAATTTCTGATTATTCAAAAGGGTCCTTTGGTGCATGGAACTGTAATTAACATCAAACCCAGACAGACATCTTCTAAGTTGTCTCAGACATGTGAAAATGGACCCTGTATCAAGCCCTGAGTATTCCTCAAGAATGACTTTCACTGCTCATACAGTAAGCAATCATATTAATCTCTAATGGCAATATTTCTCAAATAACCTGAGTGATTTGGAAAACAATACCTGTTAAAAGCCTTTTTATATCTAAACATTGTGGGAGTTGAAGCTTAATGGTGTGATCAAATTTGATAATCTATATAGAACTAAATCAATACTGGAGGGTAGTGCGGGGGATCAATTCCCTGAGGGGGAGGTTCGCCATTGAACATGACACCAGGAGACAAGCGTGCCTAATCCATGTTTGAACTTTAAGTGAGCGTGGGCCTCTCTCCTCTTAACATGACCACTCCATTCCTACAGACCCCTCCAAAGCTGGTTGGAAGATATGGTCATTCAGATGATCATATACAAGAGTCAGCACTTGTGTGAAAGATGGGGACAGGACCAGCCTCTGTTCGAAATCCACCATGTACCAGTGTCCTGAGAAAATCTAACTCTTCCTGCACTCCCAGAGTTCCAGGTGTTTTGGTCATTAGGGTCTCTGGCCATTAGAAGCGCCATGGTGCTTGCTTAACGGTTATAAGGCCAACCGTCGTGCTTGGATCACACCTCCACAGCTGTAAAGAGCAACGGGGAGGGGTGGCAGCCGGGGAGGCATGCGCAAGGGGGGACCGGGCCAAAACGCCAGCTTTGTTCTCTGGGGGCTCCGGTTACCCCCAGCTCTCCCCACTGCCCGCGTGACATTCAATACTGCAACTGTAAATTTTACATTAAGCGTGTGAAATCACAGATGCACATGTCACAGCAGTGTCATAAAGTGAATTTACTTAGCTCGACTTCAGCACGCACCTTAACTCTTTAAGTCGCTGTAGGGGGCGGCTGGGGGTGGGTATGGTGGACAAAATTGCAGCAATTAATTTTTAAAATGGCTGCCATACATGAGGCAATATATGTTGACACTTTCAGGGTGCACACCTGGTACTATTCAGCTTATCAATAATAGCTGCCCATTGTTATATTTTCTATGCTATACTGCATATTAAATAATAATTGATATTTAAGCCTGGCTTCCAGTTTGTTAAAGGTTTAATGGTCTGTGAATGTGAATAATAACTGTGGGTGAAAACTAAAAGAGTGAGAATGACCTTTACAGTACACAGAAATAGCACAGTAGAAGTGTAATGTGTAAACACGCAAACACGAATTAGACACTCAGTAGAATTCAGGAACAGGATATGAGACTGGAACATGCAGCTGACTGTAAAGTTTAAATGTTATAGTAAAAATATAAGATATCATATCCATAAGTTAGAACATTATTTCAGACTATTAGCCTTTTAAACATTCACAGCATACATACATAGCAGTGAATCTGTCTGCTTACTGGTGACAGAGTCTGAGTCCACCTGTTCGCGCTCAGATCATCCCTCCACTAAAAATACAAAGCGAGGAATCCAGACAACTCTGAGTCATAAACAGCAACCAATGGAGACCAAAACATAATGTGCTTCCATACTTCCATTAAGCGCTAGAGTTATACTTTGGTTCAGTTCAGAGTACATGAAACTAAACACTATTTGGATACTTTTTGCCCACTTCTTAGTCAGCAGCACTCAAAATGTTGCCCACTACATTGTGTGAGATGTGAAGAAAAAAAAAACTTACGAGGGTCAATCCCATGCAACTTCCTCACTTCCTATGTATAAAAATGCTGAATATGATTAATTCATGCATTCCCTTAACTCCAACAGTTCATTTGGCAATGGCTCAATAAATCCTGCAGAGCACCCTGTGCTGCCTACCCCCATAAGAGTATTCCCCTGCTCAAAGGGTAAGGGGGAGCCAACATTAAGACTGGTGGCTTGTAAAGTGAGCTGGGAAGTTTAATTGATCTAAAAGAGTTTAATGTGGCGTAGTGAATCGCGGCAGACAGCATGGATTTATATCACAACCCTGCAGAAACGAACATAATATTGCCAGGGTTTTACAGCAGAAGGGGGACTTTTTTTAATTGTGGCCACAAAAATGATTTACTTTGTGTTGAGTAAAACTGCAATTCAATAACAGCCCTGATAGCCCATTTTAATTCCCACTCTTGAAAAAAAAAAGTTGTGGAGAATGTAAGACAATGAAGTTTCTTCAGATCTATTTTATTTTTATTTTACCATATTAATCAAAGCCATCCCCTTTTCATCCATCACAAAGCAATATTCACGCCTGAGCTGCATCATTTTAGACTAAGCTCTTGCTCTCTCAAGTGGTAAGTCCATCCTGTGTGGACTTCTATGAAAACATGGAGAACTCTGCAATGTGTTAGAGATTTCAAATGTAAAACCAAGATTACCACACAGCCACAGGGAGAGGGATTCAGCACAATCCCCACAGGATGTGTAGTGGCCAAGTCAAACAAGAGCGCAGATATTTACTAATATGTTCTGGATACAGGCCACACAGATATGGAGATGCACACAACAAATTACAGATGGATATTAAAGACTGTTATTGCCGTTTTTGTTTTTTTCTGACTTTATGTAGCGTAACTCATGGTGTGTGGTAAAATACTTTAATCTGAAGTGCCTTATAGAATTATGAATGTATACATTTTTAGATCTTCCATGCTCTACTAAAATTAAGCCATTCATAAAATGTAGCAGGAGGGTATTAAGTGGACACATGACCATGATTTTTACACAAGATTCAGTCTATAATTTACATCTAATCTTAATGAGGATCTGCTTGCTCTGCATTTAATCGCAGTTCTATAACTATGCAACATTCAAGATGGGAACATTACATAATACAGATATAAAGTCTACTTTATCAAGTACTCTTTCACCTTCTGATCAATATGTCTTTGCTATATGGACACATTGTCAATCATCATACATTTTTTACAATCCTGAAGAATAAGCCAAAGAATCCTCATAAAATCATGAACTATCAAGCAAACGAGACATGAAACGCATGACTTTAAGATTTTTTTTTTTCAAAAACACTGCTTATGTTTTCTTCAACTGAACAGTGAGAAAGTGCCAAACTGGAGAGTTCTGATGTCCTGAAAGATTTCAACATGTGAACTTGATACTGTACGTGTGAGTACTGGCATCAAACTCCTCTCTGTACTCTAGATTGTGTTTTTTTTATTTGTTTGAATTGTGTGTTGATTACAAGTGATTAAATTTGTAAGTACAGATAAAAGACAGGAACAGACATTTTAGGCTATATTTATTTATTTAGTTATTTAGAAGGAAATAAACTAATTGAAACCACTTTTTGCATTGTTGATTTGTTCTGGACTTGAAAATTACATGTATTCAGAGTTTGCGAATCTATTGACTTTATGAAAACAACTTATTATTTAAGGGGCTTATTGTACTATTTTATTGAGAAGAAGCTGATGTGTAAAATTTTAGCATGTTAAGCGTAATCTGTAGCTGGACTAATATACTTGTTGATTTAGTGCAGCCAACCCATCTGGGAAAATCCAGGACCACAGCTCAGCAAAACCTATTCACATTATGATAGAGAGTACCGGATGAGGAAGATTGAGTCAGGGAAAATGTACGATGTATCATAAAAAATGTGATTCTTCTCTACGGGAAAAAATGTTCCACTGTGACTTCCCATTGGAATGATTTTCAGACAGACACAAGCTCATGGGAGGAAACCAAGCACTCGTTAAACCCACCAGCTCTGGCTCAGACCACACCTAGACCTGGCCATCCATCAGACTGGCTGGACAGAATTTACAGTGTGACCTGATCGGTCATCATTTATTACTTTTACTGGTCCTAAGTGGAGGCAATCACCGGCTGGTGTTTGTGTAAGAGGAGACCTCCACCTGCGAGGGTCTCCCATTAACACAAACCTAACTTGGGGGGAGATATGTCATCTGTCGGCGTTCGTTTGGACTGGAGCCTGGAGTTCGACCTGACAGAATTCTGTGGGGGATTTTCCACCCCTGAAATGAGCTGCTGTGTATCTTTAATCAAAAAGATGAGTGACTAATCTGGATGGGTGATATTTCCCTGAAAAGAATTCCTTAGAACTGTGACTGTTCTCATGCAGGAAATGTTTTTCAACTGGTCATCTGGAACACTATCAAAGACAAAGATGTGCAACCTCATTACCATATCTTAGCAATTGAAGAACAGCAAACAGAGAATTATAGGCAGGAAGTGCAGAACAGAAATCAACCATGTGTGCAAGACACTGGCTTCCAACCAGATTGTGTAGTCTTATCTCCTTGATCAGTGAAAGATCTAAGAGAGAGTCAGAACTGGGAAAAAAAAGCCCAGACTGGATGATGGTAGAACTACTGAAGCCAGAAACACAGCTCCCCCTGAAGCTACTGTCACTTCAGGGGGTATAGGTAGCTTGTGGTTTTGAAGTGCCGCTGACATTGGCTTCTGTTCAACCTCCTGACACGTCCTTTGGATGCTCCAGTGAACTTGATCAGTCACTAAGCAAATAAATGTACAACCAAAGTGAGGGACAAAGAGGGGCAGATAAAGAGACCTGGAGGGAAGCAGCCACAAAAGTAATTGCATGGTGAGACATGCCGTGTAAGTTCACAAAAGGTCTTGAACCCTCTGGATATTGTGCTAATGTTCCAAACAGGGGAAGGAAAGAGAGAGAAAGCTGTGCCAGGGCATCTGATGAAAATATGTTTGGCCATGCACCACATCCCAACTTTTGATGCTCATCAATTAGCGAAGTTTGATCAAAAGCCATGGCTGAAGCACTACAGTGTGTGCAGCCTCCCACACTCTTGACTTCATAATATGGGGCTAATTCTACATAATTGGTCTCAAGGGGATGTGTTAGGGGTTGTGGGGGAAGGGGTGCGTGGGACAACACAGCGAGAGCGAAAGTGAGAGTCCACCTGAAGCTCACCTTCACTTCCCTGTCTAATCACTCCCACGTGCAAAGGAGAAGCAATACAAACTCTCTCTTTCATCTCACTCCCCACTTTATGAAACAATATCTGCTTAAGTTACTGTTACTGTGCATTAAACATCTTATAAATAATGTAAAACTCATATTTGAAGATTATTATGCTGTGATTGTGTGGGGAACTAACTTTGTGGTGTCCCAGGCAGGTTAAAACCACTAAAAAGGAAGAGAAATGTCTCTTGGCTTTGGCATAAAAAAGCCTCACCAAAAGCAACCTTAACTGTCCCAGTGATGGTGTGGGAACCCAAGCCACAACCTGGCATTACATAGCTGACAAATAAATAGCATGCCCTCCCTCAACTCTCATCTAATTACAGGTATGGTTTACCAGCTACGGCTTATTAGTGTTTCCTTAGCAAACTATAAAAACTAATGACACCATTTTGTAGTTCCCTTGGTTTTCTTGCACCTCCCTTTCTTTCCATGTTCTTGGACAGAGCTGATTATTTTTAGCCCTGACTGGTGAGAGTTAAACGCTCACAGCCAAAGCTAACGTCTGTTTTCTCCCTGGGTCAGCATTTAACGTCCTGCAGAGTTTTGCTTTGAGTTTTTTAAGACACCACGGCCAGCTCCCTTGACTGAAACCTAGTAATACCTGTCTGTCTGCTGCGGCAGTGTCTCTTACATTTCAGAAAAATAATCAACTGCGTGTTTTGATAGTGAACTGGTGTTAAATTGAAAGCGGATGATGAATTATGCTGTAATGAATTCACCACAGTAACCGCCACAAATTCACCACAGTGTCCTCCATCCTCTCTGAACACAACTCTGACACAGCAATACTCTGAGTGAGGGGAGAACTTCTAATAGACTTGCTCCCCCTAGTGTTGGGGGATTTAAGTTCAGGTAGAGGAGTTTTAAACAAGGGTTGCAATTCCTGCATTTCTGGTCTTTTAGTAGCAAGCCTAATGTTCAAACATTTGTAATTATATAGAATAACATTAAGTTTTTAAGCACAGCACCACACTTTTTAGATTTGGTTATTTGGCAGCCCTTTATGCTTCCTAAATTTGAACCTAAGTACTTTAAGCCATGACTTTACAGTGCCAAACATATTTAAATACTGGGATACTTTGGCCAAACATCAAGCCAAGGACACCATGTGAGTGTTTTGAGACCACAGGCAGGAACTCAGTTTCACTGCCACAGGTCATATTTAAGCTGTGTGAGTATCAGGGTGTCCAGACACTAAAACAGGCTTGAATGACTTTAGTGCTGTCCTGAGGGCAGCCAGAATGCTTTGACCTTCCTAAGCACACTTCACAGACAGTGCCGGTGAATACTTTGCGGGCATGTTTTTTAATGTTGGGTTCTGCTTGGCAAGGAATAGACACAATGCCTGAAAATAAGACTAAAGGTCACTGTAAGTTGAATGGAGTTAAACTTGCAAGTGGCTCCAGAAATTTTTTCTTTCAAGTGGTTGTCATGCGAAAATATGTGTTTTAGCATCATTTGTGTGTGCAGTTCTGCCTTGAAATGCAGGAAACGCATGAATATCTCATGCAACACTCACAGATGAGCTTGCCAAAGTGTGTGAGTACTGAAAGGCTGGTTTCAAAAATACATTAAGATTAGTGAAACATCACTAAAAATATATACAGGCAAGCAAAACTGTCACAGTCCTTTTGTCTAGAAAACCAAGTGCATGTCTTGCATCCATTATCAAACATTCGCCACCATCCATTAAAACATCTTGTTTGCTTGTTTGTTTACTTGTCTCTGTAGAAGCCCATGGGTTGTCACCACCTTGTATACATTCCACCCATTCAGTGGTGTTTCAATATTCACAATGATGTAAAACATGCACATCTAATATATTATTTAGTCATATTCCCTGGTAATAAAACACATTGTTGGTTCTCTCTGGTGTGATCCTGACATTGTATTTCCATTATTTTCTCTTTAAACATTAACCATGGCTGTGTTAGGGATGCATTTCATCTTCTGCTTAAAGATTCAAATGGCCTGCTGGTCAGGATAGGCAGGCCGTTATGTTTAAACAGAGCTGACAGAGGAAGCAGAGGAAGGAATGTTTTGCCTAAAATCTGCTGAAAATTCACTTTTTTCAGGTCTCTCTCTCCCTCCCATTACAGTACTGTGCTATGACTGCAGTTTAAGGATCGCTAGGTGCTGAGTGGGGACTTCTTCCCCCCATTCAGCCTGATAATAACCTTGTATAACAGAACACAACACACACACACACACACACACACACTCACGCGCACACACACACACACACACACACACACACACACACACACACACACACACACACACACACACACACATATTCAAAACATCTTATGTCTTTTGTAGGAAATATAAGAATGAGTGGTTTTGACTGCTTTACAAATGTTAAGATGATAAACCTTAACATAACACCTTGTTATTGACTATTATATAAATATACAATAATACAACATTTAAAACTATACACTCTATTTGATCCAATGGTAAGTAACGGAAATTCTATAAATGAGGCTACTTACTGTAATGAATGATGAAGATGTGTTTATTAAACTTGCATTCTCAAGTTTCACAGTATGTAAATGTGCTAAAATTCACATTTGTCATATCTTACTTAACTCTTAAAACTAAGTTGCGTAATCCTGAAATGAATCCATAATTCATCAAATTATAAAAAAATCTCTTAATTTAGTATAGAAAAATATTTGGAACAGTTTGATGGAAAGTAATTTCAAAAGACAAAGATATGCAACTTCATGGCCATATCTTCCTCTGTCCTTTACTTATTAACAATGACATCATATGAAAAAAGAGGAAAAATCCAGCATTGTTAAGAATATCTATAACTATCACTGAATATCAGAGTGCATATTCTGCCTGACTTGCAAGTGGCTTTAAATAATAATGGATAATATTATTAACATTCTGACAGTAAAGAATGATTTCCGGATATTTTAAGCATTATGAAGTCACCAAATTCAGAATTTTATTCTTCTTAGTCAAGCCACCCTGCAGGTAGAAGAAAAGAGCCTCATTATCCCAAAAGTTCCTATTCTGCTTCACTGATTATAGAAGCCATGGGTCTCCTGCAGAAGCGCTGGATGTCCCCTCGTGCTGCTAGTCTGCTGATTGGCAAGCAGCTCCAAGCATTTCTCACATGGTGTCCTTACTGAATCAGAATCAGACCCTGATTAGATCAAATTGCAGAGAGAAACCTGTGTACCCCTGTGTGCCCATCTTTGTATCACCTCAGTGCCAGCAGTTAAATTGGATCTTTGGAAGCAGGAAATCCCTCTCTTTGATTATACATCTATGGAATACTGAAATCTATGGGACTTTTGTATCTGCTAGTCATGGATAGAGGAGCTCAGACTGTAGGTGTAAGAGCTCAGTTCCTGCTGGCTCGTCACCAATTTAATCCCAGCTGGTAGCAGAGCACAGTATGGAAGGATACAATCCAGCCACACCAACTAGACACTCAAAATATTGGACAATTACTTCTTCCTCTTCCTGTAGGTCTGTACCATTGCTCAATGACCCACAGCAGTAGTCAAAAGTTTGGACACGCCTTCCCAATCACTAGAATGAGCAAGTGTGTCCAAACTTTTGATTGGTACTGTACATGCATCATCAAAGGGACAGACAGCTCATTTAAGAGACAAGGAGGAAATGGGCACGCAGTTACCTGTTTTAACACTGTAAATGAGCAGTAGCTATGTGTTTCTGTCTCATCATTTATCTGACAGGCACACTCTCAAGATGGTAGCTCTAGCTTTGACACAACTTGAAAACCAGGATGTGCTGTATGTGTATGTGTGTGTGTGTGTGTGTACACATGCACATGCATGCTGCACACAAGTATAAGAATGAATGTGCATGGGAAAGCAAAAGAAAGTGAGCCATCGGCAGAAACTGAAAAAAAGAGACAGGAGCGGTGGAAAAACGATGATTATCATTAGCTTTTGATGGATCTAATGACCGGGCAGATTTATGTAGAGCAGAGCTGTATAATGGGAAAGAGGCGAGAGGAAGGAGAAAATCATTTGGCAGAAGAGAGGAGGAGGAGGGGGGAGTATATCAATGGCCC
>JANJYP010029130.1:0-14254 GCA_024605115.1 Rastrelliger brachysoma
CGGCTGTATAAATTATTAGAAGTTTAAGAGGACAGTGTGAGGGTGAGTGACAGAGAGAGGAGAGGGCGCATGTCGTTGATCAAAGTGTCGCTTAGACAACAAGCATGTCCCAAGTCCTGCTAAAATAATACTGGCTGCTCTAATAGATTGGAATAACAACATATAGATTGCAACATACCCCCCCCCGACACACACACACACAAAAAGCAGTGGGGATCAATTCGGCCAACGTAAACATGTTTGATTGGGCATGAGGCTCATCAGCAACTAGTTCTGGTAAAGCGTCACATTTCCTTGTGATTATAGACTTGTATGAACAGGACTATTCAACAGTTGTTATAACAATGACGTTACATTTTTATAAGTTTTATAAGCCCCCCCCCCCCAAGACAGTTCCGGCAAGAATTTCAAACCACTTTGACCCCTGGTCAGGATGGAGTCCCTTCCTCACTCACTGTCACCGCCCAGCACCAGCTTCATGTTTATTTTTGTTTTACTTTAACTGTCCTGCACCCAGTCGTGTTGCAGCTGTCCTTCCTACTTACAACCCTTTGTAAGTGTACACTGTAGATTGAGATGTGTTGTTGCAATGCTTTGTCTGCAATAGGTTTTCCAAAGGAAACTAATAAAATTGGGTCAAACTGTCTACTTTTCATGTCCAGTTACTGAAAGAAAATGTCATAGGTTAGGTCATCTTATTTTCAATTGTCTTAGCTGAAAAAAAACTGAAAAAGGTTTTCTTCTTGCATTGGCTAATATAAAATTGTACCTGCAATGTCAGTGATGAGTGCATTTAAAGGGACTTAGTGGATTCTCCACAATTATACTAAAGTTTCAGATGGTTTTTATAACTGCTTTGATGTACTTTAGGTAGTAAGATGTGGCATTAATGTCTTCCTCAGGGTTCATTAACTATAATCTCTGTAGAAATCTGATAGTTTATTCTGAACCGTTATTAACAAAGTCTATAGTTGACCACTCGTTACAATTTGCGTTATTCTGTGAAATTCATTTCAAGTAATTTACCTGGGGTCATGTCAAATTCTCATTAGGAGCTGATCCCTTGTAGAGGTCTGATCCTAGAATTGAGGTTGATATATTATCCATCACACATTCTTGGAAAAAAAATGTTTTTAGTTTAATTACATATTTTGTACTGATTAAACATGAGTAGGTAGATATGAGCGATGGATAGTCAGCTGCGTTTCCAGAATGTACTAAATTTAGCGTATTTCCACAAAAATCTGTAACTCTTACTATAGTGGAAAGTCTGGCTGTGAGAAACCGAGTCAAAACTGTTTTAAGATGTGTGGAATTTTTATTATAGTACATTTTATATGAAAATAGTGTTGCAGACTCGTACTACAGTTTTTGCTGTACAAATGACATGTAGATGGATTAATACTTATTTACATAAGTAAAATTAAAGCACCTGAAATCAAGGAGTATGAAAAATCAAATCAGAGAAGAGGCACACTTCCAGTGGCTACACTGGTTTTCACTGAGGATAAGTGCTAGGCTGGATCAGCAGGATGGACTCTCGCGAGGTTAGGGTTATGATTGTTAAGATCATTGTAAATATCTCGCGAGATATATTCCAGTTGATTCAATCTAGCATCTCCCATTACTGAGAAAATGAAATGGTTAAATGGTTGGTGGATACTATGGATATAAATACGCAAAGTGGGTGCTGAGAAACATTTACAAACACAAACTGAACCCCCACCAGTATTATATATAAGCCCAGTTAATTAACAATCCTGCATGATCAGATTTCATGACCTGTAGCAGCTATGAAAACATCCAGGCCTTTTTTTTTTTTTTTTTTTTTTTTTGGAGCCTTGGCGTTTTATGCTTTCCCACTTTGGTAATGATTGTCTCTTTCACACATCTGGAGGAGGTTCATAAGGTTTGTCAGGTAAAAAGGGAGGAAAATGACAGAACTAAGAGAAAATATCTTTCACAGGTCTATGTACAAATTAGCAACTGCCACCATGTTACAATAAACTCTGAAATTAACATGATGCTACATTAAAAAAAATCCACAACTCGTCCTTTTGTAGGGAACATCTTTAACTCATCGACACAAACAATAAGAAAAGTAAAAGACAAAAGCAAAAACATGTATTTACATACTGTGCAGGACAAAATCCAGGTTTTTGCTGCATGTAAAAATGGCATGAATATTGTAATCATTCAAATTCCCTAACATCTACTCACTATACAACCCAGAGTTTTCACTTCTTTTAGCAGGATTGTACAGTTTTTTTGTTTTTAAACACATGTTACAAAGGTGAAGTAAGAAACAAAAGGCTTAGACACTTGAGAAAACAAAGGGACTTTGTGGTACCATACAAATCTGCAGCATTTATAGCGTTGCCTCAAAGTAACTATAATATTTCAGATGTAGGACTAAAGGTTGAGTTATCACAAAGTGAGTGTCTACTAGCTTGGCTGAATGTAGAGTAGCTGTAGTGGATCTAAATAGTGCCCAAAAGTTCAGTGATGCTACTCCATGCCCATGAAAATCAGTTACAAACACACACTCAAACGATTTTATAACGTGCAGAGTTAAAGTGGAATTCAATGAAAACTGATTTTTAGGTTGTTCATCTACAAAAGCAGCAGATCCACAAAATATTTACCAAAATTGATCTTCTGTTAAGTACATTTTAAAGGACTTTTTGATCAGTGCTTACTTAGTACATTTTACAGATCATTTCTAGCTTTCATGTCAAAGAATTTAAATAAGTGTGAAAAAGTACAGATTCCTCAGCACCTGTCTTAACAAGGGTGTGTTCAATTATGTACAATTTTACATTTTACTGAGTTAAAATCTTTTTCTCGAGTTTTTTTTTTCTTTTCAAAAAAAGGTCTTTACACAGGAAAATGAACCTAAAAAGTAAGTTTTAGTAGAATTCCTCTGCAACATCTTACACAGTAATGTCAGTGCTTTACTACAGGTCAGTTAAACACAGTCCCTTTATGAACATTACTTACATACTTAAATACATAGCATCAGCTGAACCGCTTATCTTTTCTCCACTTAACACCCTGACTGCTGTCGCTCATTTAACTTCAATGCCCTTTCACCCACGGGACGTTCAGAATCTTCACAACACTTTGTTAATGCAAAGAGATGTCAACACCTCTGCTGTTTCTGTCATGTTCACCAGCTCTGGTCGTCGTGCGTATTCAGGGTAAATCCACAACCTGGTGAGAAATGATTACCACTGTTTTGATCTCAGTTTTTTTCCTTAGGCATTAAACGTTTGTTTTGTAGCATGTTGCCTTTGTTGCTTGCTATGTCCTGTTGGATCTTCATCTCGAGAGGTTAAAGGTCAGGGAAGCGGCTGGGGTCTTCTTTGTAATCGTTGGGAATTGTAAAAATGGATTCGTCAAACTCGTCATAGCGAAACTCCTGAAAGGTCACCGTGGCTGTGATTGTAGGAAACACGGGGATGTCTGCATGGGGAAGCATAAGCAGAACTAGTGATTATATTTTCAAGTATCTTGAAGGTGTACTGTAATTGTTTGAGTTGTATTTCTGCATTCTTATTTATATTTTAAGTGGGAAGTTATTTGCTTTGGGATGCTGACCCCCACATGAAAATCTGCTTACCAAGTTTGACAGGAAAGCCTGGGGGGAGCTTCATCTGAACAAACTCCCTGAGTTTATTAAAGTGCTTGAAGGGTGCAATCACCTCCAGAACATTCAATAACCTGAGGGAGAAAAAAAAATCCAACAGACCAGAATGAACAAATCAATAAATATAAAAGTTATGTTTGCCTTGTGATTACAGTTCGGAGCAATACTGACTGACTTTGCTGGTTATAAAACAAAAGCTGTTAAGATTTTGACATGAGGACTCACGATTCAATGCCCAGAGGGAAGTCTTGACTCATGGCTATCGTGGCTTTGAAGTTCTTCTTGCTCTCTTTGCAGACGAGCTCTCTTCCTAGATGAGGTGCTCTAAGAGGAGAGAGTGACAAAATATTACAGTATCTCATGATGAAGGTGTCTCACTGAGAATGAGCTCACAGCTTTGTTTTCTGTCACATTTTTCTTAACTGTAACTAACACAACCCTCATCATTTATATCAACATCTGGCCTTATGAAGAACAATTAAACATTTGCATGTGAAGATTTTTGTTCATGTGGTTCATTCACAAAATGATTACTGTAACATTTAGTCTGGTTTCCTCTGTCAAAAGTCTGGAAATGAGGCCTTCATTTAAACACTTACTTTCCATTGTCAGCAGTGATGTACTCTTCCCAGGAGATAGTGTTGGGTGAAGGGGGAGTTAGAGATTGCCTCCTTGCAGGCTGAAGAAGAGGGAGGGAGGGGGAGAGAGAGCAAGAGAGAGAGAAGGAAACACATTGAGGTCAGTCTTTAAACAAAAAACATTGCAGGGCAACATATTAAAAAAAAAAAAAAAAGATTTACACATATAACAACATGCTCCATACACCACTAGAGGGCACCAACACATCACCCAATTCCTGTTTAACCTTTTCAGCCTCACACATGATGTAATTGAATAAAATGCAGCTCAAATAACACTGTACACCAATAAACATCAGCTGAGCCAAATACATGAGACCTAATACCATTTCACAGAGTGTGCTTTCACCTACTTTTGCACATAATAACCTTACTTCCTGAACAGCGGCGTCTCAGCTCTTACTGCTTTCTGCATTCAGACAGCAGTAAATGGGAAGAAAGACAAAGCAGTGAAAGATAAGAGCCTTTTCCTTCATTTGTACAGATCATGAAGAGAAATGTTTGTGGTGGTGGGATATTTATATTTTCTTTTACTTTCTTTTTTCTGGTTATTGGCAACATTCTTTGCTGCCTCAGGAAAAAAAAAAAAACATAAAAATGCTCATACTAAAACGCAGGAAACTGTTAAAAGAACTGGGTATGTAATATATTATATGGACAAACTTAAATGTAAAGTTCATGTAAGAAAATACAGTAAGATACTAAAAGATGGAATTTATCAATTAATTAAAAGCAGGTCTCACTGTTTGTCACTTCCAAGTGTGTAACTGTATGATAAAAAGCTTTAGCCATAGTGAACTTCAAAGCAATTATTCAAAATACTGTAAAATATCCTGAAATGCACAATAGCCTGTAGTTCTCGTTTACCGGTACTTTATTTATTCCTCTGCTTTTGCCCAGACTCACCTGTAGTGCCTCTGGAGTTAGATCAATATCAGAACTAACTGTCCTGATCATTTTATTATCTATTGTGAGCCATCCAACAAAAACAGCAGCACCAAAGATAACAGTCTCCAAATGCCCCCTAAAAATCTGTTGGGAATTTCCTTCTCACATCAAATCATGTGGAAATGATCTTGATTCTCGTTTCTTAAACAAACCACAAACGTTCTCCTTTAATGTCAGTTTATGTTAAGTTTGGACAATCTGTTGACGTTGACCCTGACTTGCAGCTGGAATCGACCATCCTGTTTTTCCTAAAACTGACTTTCTCCTGAAATGAACTCAAAGCTTTTGCCAACATCAAGGTTCAAAAAGACTGGGATCACACCAGCTGACCTCTCTTTTGTGAGCCATGGTTAAATAAGGCAACTAGAGCAGAATAATCTGGAAAAATGGAGATGATGAGACACCTGATTGTGCCAATAGTCTGAACTATGAAGTGTGAACAAAAATGGAGACAATATTTTCACTTTACTTCATTCCCGCCTATACTGCAGTGTTCAGACATGTTTTGGTGTTTCCACCACTGTGGGCTGTGGCCTTGGTAAGTACTCACTCTCACACTGTTTACCAGCTCTGGCGTGCTGTTATGACGAGGACAGAGTACACACAGCTTGCGGAGGCCCTGATCTGCTGGTATGCTGCCCCCGCCCTCCATCATTCCATGGCACCAGGGGTTTTAGGTTTCATCCGTGTGATCAATAGTGTCAAGCCCTGTTCGGAAGCTCCCCACGCTTCCCTGTGTCCACAGGCCAGCTTTCCCTCGCTGTGGTAAACACAGCTACGTCACAGCAGCGGGTTATTTTCCTCTCACTCACTTCCACAAATAACTTTTCCACCGGGCCCTGGTGTTCATATTTTAGTATGAACACCAGTAAACACTAAAACACAGGCTTTTTTACATTTTAAACATGTGTGAGCATTGATTCAAATGTCTTTAAATAGACTGAAAAAACAACAATGTGATGACACAAAGCCTGACATAGAATAAGGGAGAGTCGACAAAAACAACCGAGCAGTTAAAAACCATCCATTGAATGTTTGCATCCATTTCTTTGTCCTAACTGTGTGACTGGCTTTATGTTTAGACAAGGGCTTGCTAAGCAAACTCTGGAACATACTGTAGTGAGGGGTTGGTGGGCGGGAGAGTCCCTGTGAACAAGGTGCAGCTCTGTAGCCTTCACCACAAGGTGGCAGTGCTGACAGTAAACTCCATGCATTGACGGGTAGTCCTGTGTCACATACAATAGTGATCGGGAGAAGTTTTCATTCTGGTTTCATGTCTGGCACTAATAAAACATCAAAGGGACAACGGTGGCGAGTCAGACAAGAATTTTTCAATAAACCATGCAAAGTTGACTGATGGAGTCTGGCAGGAAGTCCATGCTGTTTCAACAAGATTTATCTCTGTACAGATACAGCCGTGACTACAGTGAGGTTTATTTTGTCTCAGACTCATGTCCTACCCCAAGGTTCCAGCGGGACAGGACAGTTTCGGGATTGGACTGGTTCTTATGCTGTAGGTAGAAGTAAACAGGGTGTTTATAAACAGAGTAAGCCGTGCTCTGACTCAGTTTTGCTGAGAAGATCTTATCAGTAAGCCACGGCGTAACTTATAATATGCACTTTAGCTTGAGGTGTGTTTTGTCTGTGTGTGTACTGAAAGAAATAAAAATAAAACATCAGGACCTTTTATGAAGACATGGATCCAAGCTGTCTGAATGTCTGTCCCAGTTAGTAATCCAACCTAAGGCAACTTAAATTATACAGGTTTAGCCTTTTTTGCTGACTCACTGTCACTATGTAACTTCATCATTAAATGAAAACCTGTGAGAAAATAATCTAGATGAGCTAGATTGGAATAAATGCATGAAACCTGCGGAATTTGTATCTCACACTGAATAATAGGTCAGCGGTATCTTTCAGTGTAGGAAGGAATAATGTCCAACTCATAATGAAACACTAGGTCCATTCTGGTAAATACGCTTATTTGATTTCCTGCACAAAGTGAGATTAGAAGATAAATACCAATATAAGACCTAAGCCAGCAGCTGGTTAGCTTAGCATAAAGACTAGAAACAGCTAGCCTGGTTGTGTCCAAAGGTAACAAAGTCCACCTACCAGCTAAATCTCATTAATCAACACATTATATCTAGTTGATTTCATCCATACCAAAAGAACAGCTGTGATTTCATGGGAGGTTGTGTCTGTTTCCTCAGTTCTAGTTTTTATTTAGTTTTAGTGAGCTCAGGGATTATTGTGTTTCATGTAGCACATGTGTGTTTGTATGTGGGGTATTATTGCTATTACTATTATTATTATTTTGTTGAGGGTATTGTTAATACATATTACTTAGTACTCTTGCTTTTTTCATGTGAAGCATTTTACTTTTTTGTATGAAAAGTGCTATATTAATAAAGATTGATGATTTAATGATTGGACTATTTCTGTCTTCAACTTCCTTGTGACATTAGATGTCTTCTAATCTAACTCTCTGCAACAAGTAAGTACATTTTCCAAAATGTCCACTTGGACTCTTTAAAGTAAATCAATACGGCAAGAAAGATTTCAGTATACTAAGTCAAAAATTATGGTAATTTTTCAACTTACAGCAGACGCCAAAGACAGGGTGCAAGAGTTTTCAGTGCTTACCGACTCCTGCACTCCCATGTTAGCCATATCTACTCTCATGTTATGCTACATTATCAATATGCAGAAGGATGGGTGTGATTTTAAATGATTGATGTTAGATGATAGCCTTAAAGGGGATGTATTATACCATCTCCGTATTGGCAATCATGTATCCAATATTAAAGGCCATTTCCATTTCCAATGTTTGTCTCTGAAATTATGTCACCTATGATCAGTTCATCTCATACCATCCATACACGCAACTGCATCAGGGGACATTTATGTGCACATATGAGGACTGGACATATTTCACATGCTGCAGTTGGGCGTATGGATGGTATGCGATGAACTGATCATAGGTGACGTGACTTCAGAGACAAACTGACTACAAATCGATAATGACTAAAAATGCCCTTTAAAATGTCAGATGTTCATATCAAACAACTGTAAATGTTGTTTGTGAGGTCAAATTGTCATCTCCCAACTTACTTCACCTTGCTTGATTGACAAGTGACAGCCATACAGATTCTCAACCTGACTCACCTCAAAGTTTTGCTCAATCAGGTTCCCTCCTTTGCTGAGACTCTCCATGATGGCTTTGTTCCTCAAGATGTCCTCTTCACTCAGATGCTCCCTTCTCTTCCTGGACTCAAGCATCAGGCCATTCACAGAGTAGAAATCAGCCAGAAAGTTTCCCACACGCTCCTGGAGATGGATGAAACAATTAGAGAAAGTCCCTCTCGCTGAGCCACTAATTTCCCTTGTAACACATAAAAATGACAAAGGAGCGAGAAGACAGAAAGCAATACCTGCATAACTCATTCACTGACTGTGTTGTTTTTAACCCTGAGCTTATCACCTGTGGTTTAACTTGGATTATCACAACTGTTCCTCTGATTTATTTACTGTCTTTCCTGTTTGGTAGGAGGTGTAACACAGGAAATATCAGGAAAATGGGGGAGGTCTATGGTACTGAATAACTGAATTATAGTTCCCCAACAAGAATCATATTTGAACTGATTCTGACTGGAGGGGTGGAGGTTAGGGCTCATTTCTTGTTTCTGTTTGCCAGTGAGTTTATCTTTTATCATTCTAAATATGAAAACAAAAACACTCATTTTTTTATATTTCTGTTCATTCCTTTTTGATCAGGAAAAAGAAAAAAAAGTTTGTATTTAAACTGTATCAGCAGGTGAAGCTGAGTCCTGTGTGCAACAGAGACCCTATGCACACTCCTGCATTCCTCCATCACATGCATAGTTGATTTCTAGAATAGTGGACCATACTTTTGAGCCCAGAGCACACGACTATTGAAGAAACATTTGAGCCTGTGGACTACACAAAGTGAAGTAAGTTTTGATGAGATCGTATGGTAATATAATTAGGGCTGCAACAACGAATACATAAAAATTTCCANTATATAATATAAATATAATTAGGGCTGCAACAACGAATACATAAAAATTTCCAATTTAAAATTAAAATTGCTTATTAAAAGTGTTGTCAACAAATTTTGTTATTGATTCATTGTCACGTAATGTTAACTCGCTGTGCCGTGGAGTGGTTTACTTCACCTGCAGGCGGAGCTGAAAGGAACTGTTGTCATGGTAGAGGCGGACAAAATGGTCAGACCTCAATCTTATAAAGTGTGCGAACACTTAGACATAAATGTAGAGAATGAGTGTAACATCTTACTGGGGAGGCACGGAGTGCACGAATATCTCCAAAATTCCCCATCTTAACTTCCCATGTAGATTTAATGGAAATTTCCAACCCTTTGCAACCCTAGTCAACAGTCTGTTTCCTTTAACATGGAACAGCTGAAAGCAAACATCAAATTATAAATGCAGTATGTATTTCCAAAATATATTCTGATGTATTTGTGTTGTGATATATATGTAATGTTTACCCTCTATTTCCTATCTTTCAAATTTTCCCAAACTTTCCCTGTCTAGAACACACCACTCCAACCACTCAAACTTCCAGAAATTCCACAGGCAGGTGAAGCCCCAGCTGTAGTGGTGGGATTAATAATATCCTGATACCAACAATCACAACTACAACGGCTGACACCAACCGTTTTGTCCTCTCTGAACAGCCAGCCTGTCTGTGCCCTGGAGAAGGTGATAGACTTGGTGGAGAGTGTGGCTGAGTACACGTCACTGCTCATCAGAATGTCCACTTCCTCCTCCGTTTCCATCTCTGACTCCTGTGAATATAGGTTGGAAGACATGGAAATACAAGGTGTAAAGCAGTGCTCTTTTATTTCCACAAGGCACAGAAAGAAGATAAGCTGTAAGAATGGGTTGCAAAGTAAGCATGTCTTTCAACATCAGACAGCAGCTCAGATACAATTTTAATAGCAGTTAGCTTGGATTATAAATTTACAGATATACGGCAGTGTTTCATGTCAGTGCTGATAGGAAGTGGCTCTGTATTTTTTTGGCTCTGTATTTTCAAACTCCTCTAGCTACAAGTTATGGACAGANGGTCAGTGCTGATAGGAAGTGGCTCTGTATTTTCAAACTCCTCTAGCTACAAGTTATGGACAGATGCTGTTTTGCTAACAAGGATTTTGAAGAACAATGATCAAACCAGCATGTAATGGGTCCAATGTGACATTTTTAGGTGCTTTGACATGCTGTGCTGTGGCTAATTTGCTATCTAGCTTGCTAACTGAAAGTTCACTTTCTTCTGGTAAATGTTTGCTTGGTGGCTCATTCAACAAGCTGAGGTGCACGACAAGAAATGTATATTTGTAAATTAGATGAGAGGGAGTAGAGAAGCTGATGTGGTTGTTGTTGATAGTCACTAGTTCTTGTGATGGGTAGCAGGATGCTATCAAGNCTGTAAATTAGATGAGAGGGAGTAGAGAAGCTGATGTGGTTGTTGTTCATAGTCACTAGTTCTTGTGATGGGTAGCAGGATGCTATCAAGCTCAGTGTGACCATCCCCTCTTGTCTATGATCAAATGCGAAGTTATTACTTTATGGAATATTTGATTTACTGTATCAAAATTAGATCTCCAGCTACCTAAGCAGATGATGGAAAGGTATATCATCAAAATAATACAAACTAGGGTGCTTCATCATGAAAGCAAAAAAAATCAGAACATAAATTTTTCCCTTTTTGGTTTGTGACATTTTCCGCAATGGCAAACACAGGACAAGTGATATGAGCAGATATATGTTAAGGAAGTTTAACTTCAATTGGACACAAAATAACGTGAGCTGTAATAAACAGGACAGTGTAAAAGTCTTTGTCTTTCAGTCTTGCTTTACATATCAGATTGTATCACACCTCATGGTGTATCCGCTGGTAGACTTTCTGTTCGTTGTCCAGAACGACAAAAGACTCAGAAGGGATGGCGTTGCCATTGAAGATGAAGCTCAGGTCACCACGCTGACACTTCATATCAGTGAAATCTATGAGGGTGGTGTCCAACCTACATAAAGACAGTAATATGCACATACAAAAGAAGATGAAACATGAGAACTAGATAAATTAAACAAGGAGACAGTTAAAAAGAAAAATGAATCAAAGGAAAGCTATGGTCACAGACAAGGCACTAGCAAACAGCTTCAAAAACTGTGATGGATGTCACCCCTTAACTTAGAAAGTTTGGAGACTGTGTATGGTAATCAGTATCACCAGAGACACAACACATTTTAAGATTTTTTTTAACTTAGTTAAAGTGGGTAGTCCTGGAATGAGGCATGACAGCAAAGAGAATAACTGATCTGTGAAGACCAGACACAAAGTGGAAAGTGCTATGGGTATGTATGACAGTGCTGACACACTGTAACACTAGAATGTAAATGAACTTGCTGTGACAGTGTTTTTTTCTTTCACTCTCTCTGTCTCCCTGCAACTCTGGGATAATAAGGGGGCATTTTGAATACCAAATTAGACAGCCAGGAGCGGTTTCAGAGGATAATGACAAGCTCCACATCAAGGCTATCTCACACAGGAACAGCACACAGAGAAACAAATACACTCCTATGTAGTGAATTCTTCAGATAGATTTAATACGTTATGATACCCAGGGGTATACCCAGGATATGTACTGGATACAGAGCATGTACCCAAATACAAAATAAATAGTTTGTCTAAAATACAACACTATAAAAACTGTTAAAAAAATTGTTAATGTAGTGCATGTGCATTTGTCATAGCTGCTAAACTTCAAGGCTGTTAAATGCTGCCTGGTGTTAGCTTTTTGCCTACAAGGCTATGAAATGAGTAACACTGATTCCTGCAGTAGATTCATTATTGTGATTGCCTGTCAACATGCGTCAGTGTGACGAATTTCTGCTGACGCCTTTTGTGAGTGAGCTATGCAGCACTTGAGACTTTACAGTAACTCTACTTCAATGGAGCTCTGATTCACACTGATGAACAGAAGTGATAGATCTGCTTCTGCTTCCTCATATTGCCCAGCAATGATTTCACACACTTGTTAAGCAAAGCAGGTTGAGAAAAGGAAATGGGGGTAGAGACAGAGCAAAATGTTGTGTGCAGGACAAGCTGGACAAATAAAGCAGTAAGTTAAAGTAACAAATGTAACATCACACATTTCAAGGCATTACATTTGTTGACAAGACTTACCTGATGTTGAGGCCCTGCTTGTAGATCTTACATGCATCTGAAGGCAGGATTCTGGAGAGCAAAGGCACTGCAACATGAAATGATAAGCACGTGTTAAACAACAGCCTGGAAGGACCTAAATTTAGAAAACAGACTCAATAATGAAGACAAACATGCACTTCAAAGCTTCTGCAGCATATAGCCCTGTAGACTAGAGGGCCACATACCAGCAATAACATGTAGCTGTATAGCTAAATATTTAATAACTTGAAGCCACTGGCAGGTTAAGTTCTAAACTTCCTTTGGTGCTCTGCCATTGCACAACTTGAAACACAAGAAAAAGATATTTTGAAAGTACTGTCATTAACAAAGCAGAAATGTATGCTGTGGCAGACAAATTAATTTCTTAATGACTATTAAGAAATGGCTGAAAGTGAAACAAAGTTCCACATAGTCTTAACAGGCTTAAAGGGGCACCAAGTCCTCTGACATAAGTATATCCATGAGACTGTCATGGTTAGAATCGGATTCTCCTCTACAGACATAAACCCAAGATTTCATCTCACTACTCTACAAATATAGCTCTAGGTATATATCAAAACATTTTTTTACAGAACTTCTCCTTACAAATACAATGTTATGTAACCAGTTAACATTTAGTTCCTATTATGCATCCATTACATAATCTTATACAGTCTGTCAATAATTCACAAAGACACAGTGAGAAAATAGCAGTCAGTCATGGCTCACACACTCAGGCAGGATGTGTGCAGACTAAGCAAATGCCTCTACACCAATACCAGTGTACACATTTAGTGGCATCATTTATGCTTCATTCGCACAATATGTGAGGACCTGCATTCTGTAAAAATACATTCTGAGTAATAACCATACTTCAGATATTATCAAATAACACTCTCAATCATAAAAAAGAGCCACATCCACATTTGTATATGGTGTGTTAGGTCATGTCCAGCAGGAGGAGTGTTAACTCCTTGTGCCACACTTCTTGTGCCTGTAATACATCCCTCTGTTTGTGCTCACCTTAAGTCTCCAATCACACCAAATCCAGCACTGCAGCACCTTCTGAAGGGCTGCATGAAGGTGTGTCAATGTTTATTTCTGCTAAAATTTTATTTCTCTTACTCACTGCTCTGTTCTCGTAACCGCTGTTCCCTTTCTTCATTCATTTTGTACTTAGCTGCATCACTATCATAAGACAGCAGGCAGTGAAACTTGACTCACCCCAACTTTGGAAGTCCCAGTGAAGCTCCAAGTAAAAGTCTCCAAGCTGTAAATGAAAACAAAAAACATTCAATTATACATAAAATTATAGGGCTGAAAAAAGTGGCAAGATGTAGCCAAATGCTGTACATTTGACAAAAGCAAAAGGTGCATTTTGGGTAACCTGGAATAAATTATACGGAAAGTACAATGAGCACACACATTTACCCAGACAACTTACAAAAAACCCCAAAATTAAATTGTGCTAAAACTTTTCAATTCACATGAAGCTGATTAAACATGAGCCTCCAACTCCATCCACAACAAATCATGAATGACTGCCACAACTCAATAGAGCCTAATTGTCCTGAGGTACGAAGCTGGGAACACATCATTACCACTGATCTCAATCCACCCTTCATTAATGACATCATGCAATGACTGTGAGTTTGCAGACTGCAACTGAGTATCTTTCTCCCTCCTCATTCACATGGGTAGGAGGATGTACAGTGGCCGCAATACACAAAAGGCCCTCTCTAGAGCCTCTCTAACATTTGGTTGGTGGGCTACTGTAGGAACAAGT